>PVKP010031398.1:0-27005 GCA_004027715.1 Plecturocebus donacophilus | reverse complement strand
ACAGCAGCAGGTCATGGTACTTCGCAGCCTCTGTAATTGCATGAGTGAGTTATTCCTGTATATATGTCCTTCTGGTTCTGTTTCTCCAAGAAGCCTGGCTAATACATACATGACCAAATATTGCTTTTATAATGAGAAAAAGATCGGCAACTATTATTTTTAACTTCTCCCATGGTTTGCCCAAACCTGGCCAATCTGCCTTCAGGGGGGCTCTCTGTAGCATTTTCTCAGACATAAGTACAACTTTTGAGAGTGTAACGCGCCAGGCTCCTTGCCCAATATTTGGCACATATAGCCTTGTCTGATCTTCACAGCGATCTCCGTTTTAGGAAGCTAACATCCAGAAACATTCATTCTGTCACTTACCCAGGGTACACAGTGTGCTCCCCAAAACTACATCATGGAAACACATGACCATTGATTTGTGATGATATTTAAGAGTTTGGCATAGAGGTCCTGAGCCTGGAGTGCTATGTGCACAACTCATATGACCTATGTGAATCCTGGACTTGTGCAGGGCACCAGCTTCAAGGCACTCCAAGTAGTACCTGGTGGAATTGTCAGCAATCCTAGAAGCAAGTTCAGCCTGCAATGCTGCCTACAACAGACAGATAATGCCCCCTCCAACTGAGCCACAATCCCACAGAGCCCTAGAAAATGGGTCACCTCCTGCAGGAAGCCACCAGGGTGCTTGCATGGCTGGGAGCTATTTTTTTCCTAACTGTCCCAGACAATCTGCCACTTTCCTCCTGGTTTCTCCTAAAAAAAAAAAAAAAAAGTAATTATCTAAATTTTTATGGTGGGCAGAGTTATCAGTTTTCAGTAAGCCCATCCCTGAGCTCCCTTACTTGATCCATCCTCTTCAGGAAACCTTCCAGGACCCCATCTTCATTGCCTTCCTTGCTGGTTGCACCATCTGGATCAGTTTTCTAGGGCTACCATAACCAAGTACCACAGATTGGGTGGCATACACAACAGAATTCTACTTCTTCACGGTTCTGGAGACTGAAAGTCCAACAGCAAGGTGTCAGCAGGTGCACTTTCCTCCGAGGCCTCTCTCCTGAGCACGTAGATGGTTCCTGCCTCTCTGTGTCTTCTCGTGGTCTTCCATTTGGGTGTGTCTGCGCCCTAAACCCCTCTTCTTACAAGGACACCAGTCATATTAGATTAGGGCCAACCCCAATGACCTCACTTAGTGTAATTACCTCTTTAAAGACCCTATTTCCAAATATAGTCATGAGGGGTTAGGACTTCAACATATGCATTGGGGGGTTGGGAAGAGACACGATGCAGCCTATGACATCATCTTTCTAGAAGTGCCAAAAGAGTATGTCTGTGTCACTCTCAACACAGTTCAAAGGCACTCCCAGGACTGTAGAGGCCTTCTGGGGACGCCACATTCACACACTTCCCATGCTTCTCACAATGAAGATACCATCATCTGAGTCACTGTGCTCCCTTGCACAGACTGGGTCAGGACCCAGCACACACCTTAGGATTGCCAAGTGTGCCTACCTCGTAGTGCCCATGGCAGAGCAAATCACAATGTTTCCATTCTGGCTACAGCTCCTAAAATCCAGCCACCACACCCCCAAGTCTGGCACAAACTGAAGAGTTTCATGATCAACCAACTTTGTTTAGTTCGGCTCAGACCTAGGAAGATCCAAAACTTTATGCCAGATCATGTTCCTCCCACACACAAATACATTGCAAACACACCTGGCTTGGAGTTATGCTGATTGGAAGTTAATTAACATAAAGCAGGGAGTGTTGACTGTAATTCAGTGGGTGCTACAGAAAGGCTGGCAAGGTCCCCTTCCTGCATGTTGACCAATTTCAAATACTGGGTGTGCCCACCTCCCTGCGTATAGCAGCTACCCACACATGGAATGTGCCCACTCAGGTTTCTTCATGGCCAAGGCTCACCTTCCCAAGGCCCCACGTCCAGTATCGGGGAAGCACAGCAGAAAGGATCAGAGAGAGAGGATCAGGGAATCTCAAAGACCCAGGTCCTTCCATCTGTGTGCCAGCTGGCCTCGCCCACTGCCCAGACTCACAGACTGGAGAACCCAAGGAGAAGCCTGTAATTTTGATTTTCTTCTTTTCCCTGAATGACTCTGAATCTCCTTTTACCCCAACCCCTGGAGGAGGCCTTTTCTTACCAGCCAACATAAAGACCCCTTTCTCTACACTGCCTTTCAGTGGAGGACTGACAGGTGCTAGGATTGCTATTTCTATCACACAGACAGCAAGGCATTTATTGTGGACCAAACTCATCCCGAAGAGGGTTTCCAGTCTCCAGTTAGGGTCGTCCAGCATGGCTGTTTCTTGAAGAAACAGATCTAGACCTTTGATGAACAAAAAAAAAGAATGAACGAATGATTTCATGTGCAATCAAGCCCAGACTTCCCACATAAAGTCTGTCAAAGACCATTCTTAGCTTAAGAATTTTAAGAGTAAGATTTTTCTCTGCTCCCATGGAAGAGGTCCATTGTGGTTCTGCTACACATTTGATTTCTTTCTTCTTTTTCTTTTTCTTTTTTTTTGAGACTGGGTCTCACTCTGTCACTCTGGCCGGAGTGCAGGGGCACAATCAGTGCTCACTCCAGCTCAAGCGAACCTACCGCCTTAGTCTTCCAAGTAGCTGGGACCACAGCACGTATCACCATGCCAGGCTTTTTTTTTTTTTTAATTTTTTGTAGAGATGGGGTCTCACCATGTTTCCGAGGTCTCAAACTCCTGGGCTCAAGCAGTCCTCCCACCTTGGCCTCCCAAGTGCTGGGATTACAGGCATAAGCCACCACACCTGGCCCACATTGGATTTCAACCAGCCACATTTGAGCTGCCACATTCCTCCAGGCTGCCCGGAGGTGGCGATGAATCCAACAAATAAACCAGGATGGGCTGTTTGGCTCTGTCCAGCCAAGTTATAGAAAATGCCAGCAAAAAAACCACCATCTTGCTCCTGACATAATCACCCTGAAGAGTAAGTAATTAGACAACAAAAATATTGTTTAATTAGGCTTTTCCCAGTTCATAAAAGTAAAACCGCAATATAAAATGGCAGAGCATTTGTGACCTCCAAGGTGAGGGGCAACCTTCATTATAAAACCACACAGACCAGACAATATTATTCGGTAATAAAAAGGAATAAAGGACTGTTACATGGATGAACCTTGAAAACACGATGCTCACTGAAAGGAGCCAGTCACAGAAGACCACATTTGATACGGTTTCATTTATAGAAAAGGTCCAGAAAGGGCAAATCTGTAGAAGCAAACTGTGGATTAGTGGCTGCCAGGGGTTGGAAGGAGGTGAAGGATGGGAATTGACTATTGGCTGCTCTTGAACTCCTGACCTCAGGTTATCCAGCCACCTCGGCCTCCCAAAGTGCTGGAATTACAGGCACGAGCCACCCCACCCGGCTGATAATGCTATTTTTTTTTTTTACGGCAGCACTTCTATTTTTTCTTACACAATTACTTGTTCCTCGGGCCTAATGTTCTCACATAACAGTAGAAACCCAAAATTTGTTGTCATCTCTTTAAAGAATCAAGAATTGTGTACCAAAAAAAAACCTTAAAGAAATTTAAAGGATGAATACATTTACAGGTGTAAATGCAAACCACACTTCCAACTCAAGGCAAGTAACAGCCCATGGTGTTCTGGCAGGAAAACATCAGCTAAAAAAGGAAACTGGGTCTTATAGCATGGACTTTCCCACCCTAACAGACCAGTAGGACAGAAACAACTGGTTCAGGAGCCCTTGCCAGCCTCTAGAGAACTCCCAGAACACTCAGCCCTGACACATGAATACCCAGCACAGACTGGAGACTGCTGGCCACGCAGACTCACCAAGCCACAGACTTGACTGCCACAAGCACGTTCTCACCTCACCCACAAAGTGACCAAGCTACATGTACTAAGGGTCAAAATCAGAGATATGTACAGAGTACTAAACAAATACCAAGGGGAACAGTTAGCTTCAATACAAGGTCAAAATCAACAAGTTCTACAGTCCAGTGCTGATATCAGATACAAGCTTCAAGGATAATTTATTTTTGAAGGCTTATTTCAGTTTTGAGAGGCTAGCATGAGGTGTATGCCTTTGCCAGGGGCAAATTTATACTTCTGAATTAACCCATGTGCATCTGCTCACAGTCCATTTAGAAGCATTTGCAGTGGACAATGGAGGGGCCTGACTTGTTGTATTCCTGTTTGCTAATCCACATCTGCTGGAAGGTGGACAGTGAGGCCAGGACGAAGCTGCCCACCCACACCGAGTACCTGCGCTCTGGGGGAACGATGACCTTGATCTTCATGGTGCTGGGCGCCAGGCAGTGATCTCCTTCTGCATCCTGTCGGCAATGCCTGGGTACATGATGGTGCCCTTCTCTCCAAGAACTAGCTCATCATTCAGACTCATCACGAATCCATACCTTAGAGTCCCTTAAGCCACACCTAGGGTGTTGACATTTCTTTGCTTATGTTGTTCCCTCTACCTAGAATGTCTTTCCTGCTCCCTATCTCCAGCTGGCGGCAAACTCCTATGAATACATCAAGACCCAACTGAAGCCAGGCATGGTGGCTCATGTCTGTAATCCCAGCACTTTGGGAGGCAGAGGCTGGTGGATCACCTGAGGTTGGGAATTCAAGAACAGCCTGGCCAACATGGTGAAACCCTATCTCAGCTAAAAATACAGGCATTAGCCAGGTGTGGTGACACATGCCTGTAATCCCTGCTACTCGGGAGGTTGAGACAGAATTGTTGAACCCAGGAGGCAGAGGTTGCAGTAAGCCAAGATTGCGCCACTGCACTCCAGCCTGGGTGACAGAGAAAGACTCCATCTCAAAAAAAAAAGACCCAACTGAAATCTGAAATGTCAGTCTGATGAAGCCTATGAATCCTGCTCAGTATAATGTTTTAAATGCATAAAATGATATACATGGGTTATAAAAGAAACTGATTAAACTAAAATGTAGTTATCAAAATATGTTAATACTCATTACATTTAAATATCTAAAAACTCACTAAATGAGATCTACTGGGGAGCCTAATAACAAATATAATTTAACAGTGATACGTGTACAGGATATTTTGAGATCTGTTACACTTGGAAGTAGGTTGACCAGCTTGTCCTGGCTTGTACCATACTTTCGCAGTTTAACACTGAAAATCTGTGTTCTGGAAACTCCCTCCATCCCTGGCAAACTGGCACTTGAAAACCCTGTGTCCCAAAGAATCCCTCAGTCCCTGGTGAACTGGGACAGTTGGTCACCCTACCTGTAATATGACACGAAAGCATCTGTGATTGTTAGTGGTGTTATATAGTCACAGGTACGGCCAATGCTACTGTGGGTTGCTACCGACATTCCTCATGGAGGAAAAGCTCTATTTCAGGTAGAGGTGAGTGAAAGTAAAGATGCGATTGGTTTTTCCCAGCCAAGTTCATGTGTTTTCCAGTTTCTATACATGGACAGCCCCCTTCCAGGTAAGAACTCCTGCAACTGGTAGGACAGAGTTAAGTGTACTCTCCCCTAATATTTAGAGTTTGTTCTTAGCTCTACGATAACTTACCAAACCATTGTGATTGTTTGAAAAACGCAACAAAAATTCTCCATTAAGCACCTTTCTTACTGGGTTGCAAGAGAATTTTTAAAATGTATGCAGGAAAGCTGGCATGAAGCAGGTCATTGTGATACAACTAGAGCCCTCTTGCATGGTTGAATCTACATTAGTTGAAAATTTTTGAAAAAATGTTTGGTAGATTCTACTAAAGCTGAACACTGCCCTATCCTATGACCAAGCTTTTGAGTCCTGAGTATTTCCCCAACAGAAGTGAGAGCTTATGGTCATCAAGAGATATACATAAGAATTTTCCTAGCAACTGTGTTCAGAATAGCCCCACACAAAGAATAACCCAAGTGTCCATGAAGAGAAGAACAGATCAAGAAGTTGTGATCTATTTAAATAACCATATGTCATACAATGAGAATTCAAAAATAACATCTCAGCCAGGTTTGGTGGCGCACACCTGTAATCCCAGCTCTTTGGGAGGCTGAGGCTGGAGGATCCCTTGAGACTAGAAGTTCAAAATAGCCTGGGCGGCATGACAAGACCTCATTTCTACCAAATTAAAAACCAAAACAGCCACCATGGTGGTGTGTGCCTGTAGTCGTAGCTACTTGGGAGGCTGAGGCAGGATGATCACTTGAGCTCAGGAATTTGATGCTGCAGTGAGCCGTGATGGTACCACTGCACTCCAGTCTGGAAAAGACAGTGAGACCCTGTCTCTGAAAATTAAAAATTAAAAGCAAATTAAAAACAATAACACCATCTCTAGGAAACAATATTAATAAATCTCATGAGTATAATATTGCACAAAAGAAACTAGCTGCAAAACAGTGCACATTGTGTGATTCCATTTGTATAAAAGAAAGGTGAAACGCCAGCCTGGAAGCTAGGAGTCAAGACAGTGTTTACCGTTGAGGAGGGTGGGAATATTCTGCTGGTTATCTAAGTGTATTGAGTTTGTGAAAATCTACAGAATTTTGTACTTATGGCACGGGCATTATTTTATATTATTTATTATTAAATAAAAGCATTCAAGCCCAGGCGCAGTGGCTCACACTGGTAATCCCAGTACTTTGGGAGGCCGAGGTGGGCAGATCACCAGGTCAGAAGATCGAGACCATCCTGGTGTCTCTACTAAAAATACAAAAAAAAAAAATTAGCTGGGCATGGTGGTACATGCCTGTAGTTTCAGCTACATGGGAGGCTGAGGCAGGAGAATTGCTTGAACCCAAGAGGTGGAGGTTGCAGTGAGCCAAGATTGAGCCACCGCTCTCCAGCCTGGTGACAAAGCGAGATTCCATCTCAAAAAAAAAAAAACTTGCAATATGTTGCCTTCCCATTTCCACCTCTTGCCAGATCTCACCTGCATCCACCACCACCAAGAAGTGACCTCTCCTTGCATTTTCCACGTGGGTTGGCTCTGCGGCTTGGCAAAGACTTTCCCCTGCTGAATGCATCCCTCTCTCCCCAGTGCTTTGATCTTCCTCCTGGCCAAGGGCGACCACAGCCTCTGGCATGAACTTCTTCGGTTACCTTCACAACCATCAATGCTTCATTAATATTTCTGGCAGGCCAGTAATTACTATGTTAGCACATGCCTGTGTATTCAAAGCAGTTTTTACTCCTGAGCTTACTATCCTTTATACTACTTCAAGGAAGGATTTATATTGAATTCTGCAGTTTCAACTGTGCCAAGCAGCAATTGATAAGCTTCCGTCTGCAGCAGCCATAACAATGACGGGAGCAGCGGATATGATACCCCCTGCAGAGATGAGAAAACGGATCCTCAGTGCAAACCTATGCTACCCAAAGATGCCCAGCAAACGTATCATTTATTGTCTGAGGCAGAAGTCACCTTCCATGAGAGTGCAGGCCAAAGCTCTCCTGTAACTGGTGATGATCAAAGCCCCACAAAGTCAGGTGGCAGGCTGGGGATTAGAACCCATGTCTTTGACTCATGTCTGTCCACTCTCTGTGCAGCACCCTACCCCCTCCCCCGAGATGAGTACCACCCTGGGAAAACCAGGTTTCCTCACTCTGACACAATAAGAACTAGACCCTTATCTGGTCCAGGTAGCCTCATCCTGGGGAAGGCCTTTCTCCATTTGGACATTTTCCTGTGTATTTAGAGAGGGATGACAAACTGCAGACCAATTTACCAGGTTAATTATGCTTTTAAAAACATCACAGGCCGGGCACGGTGGCTCACCCCTGTAATCCCAGCAATTTGGGAGGCCGAGGTGGGCAGATCACAAGGTCAGAACTTCAAGACCAGCCTGGCCAATGCGGTGAAACCCCGTCTCTACCAAAAACACAAAAATCAGCCAGGCATGATGGCACACGCCTATAATGTCACCTAGTCAGGAGACTGAGGCAGGAGAATCACTTGAACCTGGAAGGCGGAGGTTGCAGTGAACCAAGGTGTGCCACTGACTGCAGCCTGGGCAACAGAGTGAGAATCCGTCTCAAAAACAAAACCAAGACAAAACAAACAAAAACAAACAAAAAATCACAGACAAGGAGCAAAGTGATGGGGAGGCTACATGCGGGACTCAGTGGCGGCTGAGTCTGGCATTCTCTGCCCTTTCCTGGGCCTCTCCTTTCTGGACAACCTGAGAGACAGGCCACCTTAAAACACAGCCCTCACCCTGTACCCACCCTAAGCTTTCGATGGCTCCCTGTCTTCCATCTTCTCACCTACCAACATCCTGCTCCACATACACTGGGCGATTCCTGCATGAGAGGAAGAACTGCTTCAGTGGTCCAGGCTGAGCCAGAAGGACCACTGCTCTTCGTCACCGCCCACCCTTCCTCACACCCCTCCTATCCTCCCCGTACTCCATCCCACTCCCTGCCGAGTCAATTCCTCACAGCCAGGTTCCAAACACTAGTTGCACTCTGACCAGGAAGGGCAGAGAACCGCAGAGGAAATAACCCTTGGATTAGCACGGCATTTGCTTCTCCAAGCTGTGGTCACCCTCTGGGCTCATGTTCTGCTTCTAAACAACTCTATACCACAGAATTTCCACTGCTACAGAGACAGGTCTTCACCATGCTGCCCTTGATTGAAAAAAACAGCAGCAACAACTGTAAAACTGTCTCCCTTATCCCTGTGAAATTTCCTCTTCCTGCTTTTGTATATTCCAACCAACTGCAATTTGGACCACTGAGCCTACCCTCTGGTATGGGGCACCGATCCACAAAGGATAAAAGGACTCTAGACGCATCGAGATTCCAGGCACTGAGCTGGGTGCCAGGAAAACACATGTGCATGAAACACACTCTTCAACTTCTGTGAACGCAGCAGAACGTGTGAATGGGATTCTCCGATGACTACAGTAATAGGCTCTGCGCCAAGCGGCAAGGGAATCATGTGGAGATCCTGGCTGGGTTTGGGAGGAGAAGAGTGTGCCCACCATAAAGGAGGGTGACATTTAAGATTTTCAAAAAGCCATAGTCCAAATTCTAAGACCATGAAAATTAAAAAACAGGCATGTTCTACAACCCAGCAAATCTATTCCTAAGAGTATATATCCAACAGAAATATGGGCTCCAAGAAGAACACACAAGAATATTCGTGACAATGCTATTCATAAGATCCCAAACCAGAAACTGCCCAAATGTCCTCAACAGGGAAATGAATAAGTAGGTTGTGGAATATTCTCACAACGGAATGAATGATCTATAACTACACACAATGTGGTGAACCTCAAATGACAGACACAGATTATATTCTATATTATGCTATGTATATGAAATACAAAACCAGGCAAAACTAATCTCTGCCATAGGACTCAGGAGAGTGGTCAGTACAGGGGAGGGAATACCGGCGAGAAGAGGCCGTGAAGAGCTTGGAAGGTGCTATCATGCTCAGTTTCCTAATATAGGTGCAGGTTACAAGGGTGTTTGATTTGTAAAAATACATAATGCTGGACATTGTGAAAATGTGTACCTTCTGTGTGAATCTCAGACTTGAATAAAAAAAAAATTAAGTATGCCTATTGTCTTAGTCCATTCAGGTTGCTATAATAAAATATCATAAACTGGGTGGCTTATAAACACCACACATTTATTTCTCACAGTTCTGGGGGCTGGCAAGTCCAAGATCAAGGCACCAGCAGATTAGGTGTCTGGTGAGGACCCACTTTGTCATTCATAGATGACCATCTTTCACTGTGTCCCCACATGGCAGAAAAGACGAGGGAGCTCTGTGTAGTATAAGGGCACTAATCCCAATCATAAAGTCTTTACCCTTAGGACCTAATCACCTCCCAAAAATCCACCTCCTAGTACCATTACATTGGGGGTGAGGATTTCAGCATGAGTTGTTGGGGGGATACAAACATTCAGGCCATAGCAGCTGTTTAGCTACACAGCTAAATAGTCAGTATTAGTTTCCAAATCATATCTCAGCTATTTCTCTACCATTAGGCCATGAGCTCCTTTAGCTATGGAACCTAGCTTACTCATCTTGTGTTCTTCCTTTCTTGGCACAGATAGGGTAGGTAATCTTCCCAAACAGTAACCTGTGGGTATAGTTCATTTGGCCTAGTAAGTTGTATCCAAACAATCACTGTATTCACTTATAAATGCTCTCAAACTGCTCCAAGGTCTAACCAAAGCTGGAAATTGATCAAAAATGACCCATTCATGCATTCTAGAATTCAGCCATTCCCAGTTGCTTTTTCAGAAATCGGCACGATTTTCTATTATTTGTGCACTCTAGAGAAATATGTCACAGACCCTTATATCACGGAATACCCAGGTCTGTGGTCTCTGTCTCATTCTCCCTGGTTTCTCAAAGATGATCTACACACAATTCTATTTCCCAGATGATACAACAGAATCCACTTTATATAACATAGTATAATCCACGTGGCCCTGGTCTCTCAGTTCTTTTGAAGAAACGAATGTTCTCGCACTAATTCCTTGCCTGTTTGTTGATCTTTACAGGCAGGGGAGGGGGACGCGAGGCTGGACTGGGTCGGCTCCACATTCTCCGCATCTGCTCATGGTTTTCTTGCCTTGTTTGCAGCTTCCAGAGCTCCTCCCTGCTTCTCCAGCAACCTCAGTCTTCCACACTGCTCTATGCCTTTGTAACAGCCTTTTGTTCACTGGCGAGGAATCTGCAGCCGCGTCAGCTCTAAAACAACCTCCCACCATTCTCTGGGTACAGTCCTCCTCAGGAAGAGACAGGAAGAAGAGGGCTGGAGGGGACTGGAGATTATTGTGTTTGGTGGGGGCAGGGAGGGAGACAGCACACAGAGTTCAGAATGGGGCAGCAAGCCCTAGCTGGGTGACCTTGAGCCCATCTGGGCCTGTGACCTCACCGTGCAAAGGAGCCGGACCAGAGAATTCCGAGTCCTTTCCAGCTCTAACACTCTGACCCTAAGCATCTATATGTCAAACAAGACTTTCCTGACGTTTGTCTCTGGGTACTGAAATTAGGAGTTTTTATTTTTTCTTCTCCATTTTGCAAACTGTCTGAACTAAGATTACACTACTGTGTTTGTGTGTTGTGTGTATTCAGAAGCACAAAAAGTCTGTGATTCTAGAAATAAAGTAGAGAAGTTCTTTTAAAAAAAAAAAGTTAGGGGAACGAAACAAATGTTAAAGGTAAAGGCAGAGGAGAAAGGCCCAGCTGGAGAGCGTAGAAGCCAGGGTTTCCCACCCACCGGCTGCAGTCTTTGTCAGCTCTCTGGCGCCATCTGCTGGTCTGCACAGGAGCAACCGTTTCATTTGGTTTGCAAAAGTGCTCTGATGCTAATCCACTGTGAACTCTGGACCGGGTCACATTCAGCATAAAAATCGGATTCTGTTTACAAGAAAACCTTGCCCCATACTTGCCCCATAATTCACTTGTGACTTTGCCTTGCAGTACTAATTGTAACAGGGACACCTGGGCAAGTCCCTTCTGTATAAGGCCCAAAATGGTCACCCAAAACCACGGTGAGTCTCTTGCTATGGAAAGCCCAGGAATGCACCTCCAGCCCGGTCCACGCAGTGCTCCGACACCACGTGGAGGAGAAGGCACTCTGCAGAACCCGCCCTCAGCCCGCACCAGCTGTGCAGGGGACTGGTTGGGTGTCACTGTGTCTCTGCTCCCGGGTTTCCCGCAGATCTTTAACTCATCGGCCTTTGGGCTAATTCAGTCCTTCAAGCAGTCCCAGCCCAACATGCCAGGAAGTCTTCTCAGGTGTCTTCCACCCCATACCAGTCCTGTTTTCCCACTACCCAATGAAAGTGTGACCCCTCCCCTACGCCCTGTTGGTCCCACCCTCGGGACTTGGTGGTTCAGGTGAACGCTCGCCCTCTTTCTGAGCTGAACCTCCCGGAAGAAGCTGTCAGCAAAGACTCCGTTGCTGTCCGAGGCTGGCCTTTAGGTGCAGGACCCTATGCATGTCCAGCGAGGCTTGTCGAAGCCACAGCTGCCGTAGATATTGATGGGAAAAGCGTTTTCCTTCTAACATGCCTAATTCCAGTTCTAAAAGGCACCTCTCAGGTCTTGCTGAACTTCATCAAGGTCTTCCCGTGGTTTCCTTAGTAAAGCCTGATGAGAAGGTCCATCCTTCCCAGGATGAAGGAGGGGCCCAGGAAGCCCTGATTGGTCCTGCCCCGGAGGGAAGGGCTGCCGTATTTGGAGACCTGCAGGAATGCCACCTCCCCCGGCAGCTCCTATATAGCTGGGCGTGCCTGGCTGCCAAGAGGGTGTGCTGCGAGTCTGTGCAGCTCGAGGCTCCAGAGGCACACTCCAGAGACAGCCAAGGTACATGGGGGGGTTGGGGGGCACTTCTGTGGTCAGGCCTGCTGGTTTCTTATCAGGGCTGTACCCTAGACTGAAAATCATGCAACAATTCTTTACTCCCATTTGATGAGTCTCAAGTTCAGGGAAGACTTTCGAGGATACTCAGTCATTCCTGGGCTTGCCTTTCTATATGTTGGTGCTATAATAAAATGTTACGTTAGGATTTGTTGGTTGGGATTTTGTTTTGCCTTTAAGCCTCTGCCTATGATAACTAATTTCTTTCTCAAGAACACTGTGCTTTTATTTTTTTTTTAAATTTGACTCACCTGTAATGATCTATTATGTCATTATTCTTATTTAATGTTTCTCCTTAAATATGGAATGACATGGAGTATGGCCCGCTAGTTAGGAGACTAATGAATGTTTGCTTCATGCTTGGACCTCTTTGGAGAAAGCCAGTCTGAGTTCACTGTGCTCAGGGGTGCGGGGCAGAGAATGGGGTGAGGGGGCCCAGGTGCTCATGCCCACCCTGGGACAGAGACAAGGCAATGTCTACCAGCAAGGAAGGGTCTGTGAGGCCCCTTTGCAGGCCTCTAGAGATGACTGGTTATGTTTCTAGAGATGACTTCATCTGTGTTTTGCCTTATTTTTTTTTTTTTTAATATAGGGACCAATATAGCATCCAAGTTGAACATTTTAACAGAGGCACGTTAGCCACTTTTAGGAGTGCTGCAGAGGGCAGAGGAGGGTGTGTGAGGGGCTAAACAAGCTCTCTCTCAGCTTCCTCCAGCCCTGCGGCCCCTCGAACTCACAGTAAGTCTCTGCCCGGGAGACAGCTTAGGCAGGCTCCGCTATGGGAACTCTGTCCGTCTCCCTGATCCACACAGACAAAGGCCCAGGTGCCAGAATGCCCTGACAGCTGGCCTTGGGAAGTGGATTTCCCCAACAGCTATTGTAGTTTCAGGACCCGGGTGTGACCGGCAACCTTGAAGGGGGTTGGTGAGGGGCTTTTCCATGACATCGGCGGCAGCAGCCTTTTGTACAGCCCAGGGCCACCGCCACCCAGGACCCCCCTGGTGTCCCCCCAGGCCCTCTTGTCCTCCCCTTCATCTCATTTTCTCCAAATTTCCTCAAGGGCCCTGCCCTTTGCCATTTGCCCAGCCCAGGGGGCATCATGCCCAGTGAGTGAAAAGCACAGTGTGTGAGCACTGTCTTCTCCCGAAGCCCAGGTGGGCAGTGGGGCACAGCTAGTGGACACATGGAGTGCAGCATGAGACAGCCCAGTGCAGGTCTGCCACCTCCCCCTGGGCAGACTTGGGCAAATTACTTAACTTCTCTGAATGCCAGGACAGCATTTATAACATGGAGATAATAAGGTACCTACCCATGTGAGAATTCAGTTAGGCAATCTCAGAGAAGGGCATAAAGAAAGTGTGCAGTAACAAGCCAGTAGGGAAAGTAGAGGGTCACACTGTCCCCCAGGGCTGAGGTTGGAAAGCATGCCTGTAGCACACTTGATCCCTGGAAGTAAGGGGGCAAGGGTCCCTTCACTATGTTTCCATCCTTCTCTCTCCCCCGCCGTCCTCCTCCTCTCTCTCTCATGACCACAAAGCCCTTTAGGATCAGCAACCTGTGAATTCCTCAGAATGGATGGCAGAATGCAGCCAAACGGTGCCAGCTCAGAGCAATAAAGAATAGAAGGGAGGTTACAAATACAGTCTAAAGTCAGGCACAGTGGCTCACGCCTGTAATCCCAGCATTTGGGAGGCTGAGGTGGGAGGATCACTTGAGCCTGGGCAACATAGTGAGACCCCATTTCTACAAAATAGATTTAAAAATCAGCTGGGTGTGGTAATGAGCGCCTGTAGTCCCAGCTACTCTGGAGGCTGAGGCAGGAGAACTGCTTGAGCCCACGAGTTCAGGGCTGCAGTGAGCTATGATCATGCCACTGCACTCCAGCCTGGGCAACACAGTGAGAACCTGTCTCTAATATATATGTGTGTGTGTGTGTGTGTGTGTATACATGTGTGTATATACATATATATATATATTAAATATACATAAATATATTTAGAGAGAGAGAGGGTCCACACAAGCATTTGATTCCAACTCTTCTATTATATTTTCCTCCCAGGGATTTCTTGATTCGAAAGACTTGAGAGTATCAAAGAAAACCTACATGTATTAAGTCACCACTCCTTTATTTTCCCATGCATATTCAAAGCCTCTATGATTGACCCTTGCAGTTCTTATCTGTCTAGGAAAACCGGACCAGGGTCCTGAGTGGATGTAATCTTAGCAGTAGCAAAAAAGCTCGAGTTAACCCTGCACAGCCCAAACATGGGGAAACGATTATGCTTTTGAGACCACATAAATAGCACAAGGTCGCAATTCCTTCCTTAAAATCTCCTGCACACAGGAGACGGGCAGGGGGCCCGGGGGAGAGGGGGGCTGGTGGGGAGCTGACCACAGCTGTTTCTCTCACAGGTCCTGCGGCCATGAGGAAGCACCTGAGCGCCTGGTGGCTGGCCACTGTCTGCATGCTGCTCTTCAGCCACCTCTCCGCGGTCCAGGCGAGGGGCACCAAGCACAGAATCAAGTGGAACCGGAAGGCCCTGCCCGGCGCTGCCCAGATCACCGAGGCCCAGGTGGCCCAGAACCGCCCGGGAACCTTCATCAAGCAAGGCCGCAGACTCGACATCGACTTCGGAGCCGAGGGCAACAGGTACTACGAGGCCAACTACTGGCAGTTACCCGATGGCATCCACTACGACGGCTGCTCCGAGGCCAACATGACCAAGGAGGTGTTTGTCACCGGCTGCATCAACGCCACCCAGGCAGCGAACCAGGCGGAGTTCCAGAAGCCAGACAACAAGCTCCACCAGCGGGTGCTCTGGCGGCTGGTCCACGAGCTCTGCTCCCTCAAGCGCTGTGAGTTTTGGTTGGAGAGGGGCGCGGGACTTCGGGTCACCACGCACCAGCCGCTGCTCCTCTGCCTGCTGGCTTTCATCTGGCTCATGGGGAAATAAGCTTGCCAGGAGGCCGGCAGTGCAGAGCGCAGCAGTGAGCAAATCCTGGCAGGTGACCCAGTTCTTCCTTCCCAAACCCACGCGTGTTCTGCAGGTGCCCAGGAGCGGTAATGCACTCGAGCTGCAAATGCCACTCCCACTTACGCGCCCTGGTATGTGCCTGTGTTCTGGTAGACGGGGGGCTGTGGCTTCTCCAGCACTCCATTTTCAGCCCCTGGCAGAGCATCTGACACACTAGGTTAGTAATACATGCCTGATGAGAAGAACACTCAGGAACTGCACCACCTGCCTCACGGTACTTCCCAACAACTCTTAGAGGTAGGTGTATTCCCGTTTTACAGATGAGGAAACTGAGGCTCGGAGAGCTGAAGTAGTGCGCCCAGCATCACCAGCTAGAAAGTGGAAGCGCCAGGATTCAACCCTGACTTGTCTAACCCCAGGTTTTCTGCTCTGTCCAATTCCAGAGCTGTCTCGTGATCACTACGGCTCATAGGGACTCTCATTCAAACATGTATCTCTAAGGAAACTGTGGAAGCTCCGTGTTTAGAAGTAAATGAAAACACCTGAGCTGGTGATGTGTACTTTGATTGGTACATGGAGGCTATTTTAATCCTTCTAGCTAAACTAAAATAGAATAAAGGAATTTAACTAACATAGAAGTAAAGCTAGACAAAGGCCCAGAAATCATAGTGTAAGGAAATATTGAAAGCTGATTCCCAGAGTCTACAGCAGGATGTGTCTGTGGTATTTTTCGTTTTCTTTTTTCTCTTTTTCGCTCTTGTTGCCCAGGCAGGAGTGCAATGGTGTGATCTCGGCTCACTGTACCCTCCATCTCCCAGGTTCAACCACTTTTCCTGCCTCAGCCTCCCAAGTAGCTGGGATTACAGGTGCCTGCCACCATGCCTGGCTAATTTTGTATTTTTAGTAGAGATGGGGTTTCACCATGTTGGTCAGGCTGGTCTCAAACTCCTGACCTCAGGTGATCCACCCACCTTGGCCTCCCAAAGTGATGGGATTAGATTCTTTTTTTTTTTTTCAAAATAAGGATAAGTGTTTGCTGTTCCCAGTCCTCAAACAAACATTGCACGTATTTAAGAAAAAAAAAATGTGAATGGCATGTTTGTTTCTAATGTTCCCCTAACCCTATGTGCATGTTTTCTGTGCACCCATATGAATATCCTTAAATATAATGCCTTTATATCTGTGTTCTACGAAGTTTCTCAGTTCTTTCAACACAGTCTGGTGAGGGCCATCATCTCTGTAAACCACTTACCACTACAAAATATATAATTACTCACCAAAAAGGTTTTAAAAACTGTGTCTTTAGGGAGACCCAATAAAGAATTCAGTCAGTGCCATAAGCAGGAGTCGATACACCACCTTATTAGTTTCAAATATATATAACAAAATGTGAATAATGTTTAAAGTATGTTTTAAATTTAAAACAACGAATTGAAGGCTCTAAGATGCCCCCACAGGTGCTCTGGGCCACTCTCAGAGACTCCCAGGCATTGTTGAACTATATTCAGAGAAAACAGCCACTGAATATTATCAATTCTCCTTCAAAGAGAATTTATCAGTTTATCCAAAGCATTTCAGAACATGAGTGCTGATGAGGGCATCTCTCGTGCTGAGTCCCCTCAGCTATAAGTGTTCTTTTCAAGGTCACATTTGGAAGATTTTAACATTGAAAATGGACAGATGACTTGGGGGCAGGGCAGTACAAAGAGCCTTACACTGGACACGTGGAGGAGACGTCCACCCTGCAGCCAGAACTGGGATTCAGCTGCTGCCAGTGCCATACCCGCCTTCTGCTCCCACGGTCCTATTCATCTTTGATCAGAGACCAAGAAAAAAGCACAGAACATGTCCTCTACAGTTATTTCCTGCTTTCTAATTTAAAAAAATATAACAACAATGGCAAGAGAGAAAAAAAAGAAAAAGTACCCAGAGGCTGACACTGACATTTCACTTCCTCGCTCTCCTAAGTTTCATTACAAGGGCACGTGCAGCCACCTGAGCCAAATGACTTCATTTCTGACGTGGAAATGCTTAGGCCATGATGTCGTTCATTTTCTGTAATCGCTGTCTTTTCTCATTTTGTTAATAGTCCCAGCAACCAGATTTCAATGGAGCGTGAGGTGAATGTATACGTGGTGATTCAAATGCAAAATTGGCTTATGGAGCTTTTAATTGAAAATGTGTGTGCTTGAACATTCTTGCTCAAGTTGATGAATCATGCGGTGGAATAAAGGCTTTGTGAGTCTGGTTTGTCACTTTAGCAAAGGGATGTGGAGTGCCTACTGTGTGCGAGACACTGTGAGGAGCTTCTGCATTACGCTGGACATAGTCATTTTGCCGCATGAAAAATTTCACCAACCATTGCTTTCTTGCTCCCTGCCAAGTGCAGACTTTTTACAATGTAAGTTTATTGTAAAAATGACATGAAAATTACAACAGAAATTTCAATCCAGAAAAAACAAAAAAACACACTCCCAGCATCTGATTGAGTCAGCATTTGCTGTTCCCCCTGTACTTTCCTCGCTCTTAACCATTTGCATATGTAAATATTCATATTTGCAACAGAAAAACAGGTGAGCTTTTATATTCTAAATTTAAAAAGCATTCATTCAATGCTTTTTACTCATTTTTCTATACTTTTTCTTTTCCTTTTTTTTTTTTTTTTTTTTTTTGAGGCAGAATCTTGTTCTGTTGCCCAGGCTGGAGTACAATGGTGCAATCTTGGCTCACTCTAACCTCCACCTCAAGCCATTCTCATGCCTCAGCCTCCCAAGTAGCTAGGATTACAGGTGCCTGCCACCAAACCTGGCAAATTTTTTTTGTATTTTCAGTAGAGAAGGGTTTTGCTATGTTGGCCAGGCTGGTCCCGAATTCCTGACATCAGGTGATCCACCCTCCTCGGCCTCCCAAAGTGCTGGGATTACAGGTATAAGCCACTGTGCCCTGCCTACTTTTATTTTCTTTCTCCCCACCCATCTTCCCCAGTCCTGCGTTCCTTTTCCAGCCTGAGATGCAGCCTCTTCCTTAACTGTGCTCAGATACATAAGTGAGGGATTTTTATTTGATTGTGCCTTTTAAAAATACTATGTACGTAAAATATTTATTCATCTGCAGTTTGGCTTCCCTAACTTAACACTGCATCCTGAAACTCTCTGGAACTGCAGCTATCTAGATATCTGACTCATTCTTTTGGATTGCTATGTAACCTCACTTAACACAGATGTACCACGGTTGATTGAATCATTGCCTTGACGGGCCTTTAGATTATTTCCAGTTTTTTGCCACTGCAAACAATAAACATCCTTGTACATACTACGTTACAGTCTGGTACTTTTGTTTCTGTAGAATAGATTCACACGTGCAAAATTTCTGGAACAAAGCCTGTGTGTGGTTTAAATTTTACCAGCCATGACCAGGTTATGTTTGTACATAGCTGGAGCAAATCCCGTTCCCATCAGCTGTTTATGTCATTCATTTGGAAGAGTTTCTGTCATTTAAATATGAGAAGCCACCTTTCTATAAATGTTGCCTCAGCAGCTTCTCTCTTTTGCAAATGGCACACCGAAAGCTTTCTAAAACTTTTGACCATGAGGACCTTCGGAAAATCCTCCTTAAACTGTTAGCAATTTTCATTCTAAACCTGGTCCTTGGCCCAAAACATCTGCACGAGAAATCTGGAAAACAGGCAGTGAGTGTGCAGGCTTCCAACTCAGAGGGTGGTGTGTCTGCCCAGCTCTGCACACCCCAGCAACTGGGAAGGCTTGAGGTGAGGTTATGCCCTGGACTTTGTACTGACTTTTACTAAAATGACACATGCGAGTATTTGCCTTCCAGCCAGAATACCTCTAGATCCAAAAGCTCAAAAGGAGCAGAGATTCGAACACACTGTTAAGTAGCCCACGCTGTTCCTCCCCTCCAGGCTGGGGCAGACAATCAGCATTTCCCTGGAGCCCCTCACACCCTGCCTTGCTTAGGATATGCCTGACAATGTCTAGAAACTCCACCCTCTGGTCCTAATAGGGTGTTCCAGGCACTGGCCTTCAGTTTGTCTTGAGCTGCCCACACTCTCTACCTCAAGCTTTCTGGTAACAAGTGGCTGGATTGGGGTGGTGGCCAATTGGGTCAAGGAACCCAGGCCCTACATCGTACCTATGGTGTGGCCACAACTTGTTCCTGTAGCCAACGCTTTTTCATCATTGCTGTCGATGGATGGACACGTGCAACCCTAAGCTGCCTGTGTGTTGCTGCGTGGCGCATCCTGGAGTCTACCAGGGTCTGTACTGAAATGCGACAGCCCGGCCCATGTGCCCTCGTGTAACCAGCACTTTCACAGACCACACCTGCCAGGCGAGTGATCAAGAAGACTTACACAGACATGGCAGCATGACCAGTTTTGGTTTTTCTGGCTCAGACACTGCTCTACCGAGGAACAGACCTCTCAGTGAGCCTGGCTCAGACCAGAGGCTGAGAGTTTGCTGTCTCCCCAGAGGCCACAAGTCAGAGATGAGCGAGGGCTTCCTCTCCCTTAGCCTCAGTGCTGGTAGAAGACCCCATTTGAGTGGGGCACCCAGCTTCCTCGGTGGAAGAAAAAGGAGCCCAACCCTCATGCCTCTGGGAATGCATCCCTACAAAATGGGAATAACACATATATTCCCTGCAAAATGAGAATAAAATACTATGCCTTTGAGAAATCTCAAAGCACATTCCAGATCATCTAAAGACTGCCCCGGAAAAACAGTCTCAGCTATTTCCATTGGCAAATGGGAGCCTTCACCTGGGCCTGGGGCTTTAGGGAGCCTCGCTTTGGAGCAAGAGCAAGCACCAGGAAGTGACCAAGATTCCACCCCCAGAGCACTAAAGCCTTGAGGCCACCCTCACACAGTGAGCCCCAGACCCCAGATAGAGGCTGGGAGAGTCTATTCCTCTGGCATTGCGTGAAAGGCCTCAGACTGAAATAAGCCCCATGCACTGACCACTCCCCTTCTAAAGGGACCTTCCTGGTCAACACAAAGCTGACCCCTGAAAACAGCTCATCCTCCAATACTCGAGTGTCATCCCTGTACCCTGGGCTGAACTATAACGGGCACACACATTCCCTGGAATCTTGGTAAAATGCAGCTTCTGCTTCAGCAGGTTTGGGGTGGACCAGATTCTATATTTCTAACAAGTGTCGCTGTCTCTTCCAAGATACCCTGTACCCTGAACTGAACTTTATCCCTCCACCTGCCCTCCCACACTCCCACCCATCCTGGGGATTCCCAGATCTTATTTTAATGCAAACTCTTTTGTGAGAAGGCATTGCAAGAAAGCATTGCTTTCTTAAACAATGCAAATTGTTTTGACTCCAACAGGCTTGGCCATAATCTATGGAAGGAAATTGGCAGAAGGCCAGAGAGGAACTAGAGGAAGCTGGAAGCAGGCAGGTCAAGGCCAGAGGAACTCACACAGCTGGCCTCTCTGGATGGAGGGAGGTGGGTGGTGGGAAGGGAGAGGGGAGGTACTGGTTTTGGGGAGGAGACCAACCATGCACCTGGTGTCCAGGGGAGAATTACATGCTCAGGCTTATCAGAGGTGACATCATCATCCAACAGGGGAAGGTGTTTTGCAACCAGGGGCTCCATGCTCAAGAAATAACATTCAGCACCAAGGAGAGGGATTTTCAAGAACAAAGCGGAGGATAAGATGCAAGCCATGTCAGTTGCGCTGTGCTGGAATTTCCAAATCTGTAATTAAGATTCTAATTTTTTTTTTTTTTTTGAGACAGAGTCTCACTCTCACCCATGTTGGATTGCAATGGCTCGATCTCAGCTCATTGCAACCTCCACCTCACAGGTTCAAGTAATTCTTCTGCCTCAGCCTCCTGAGTAGCTGGGACTACAGGCACCCACCACCACGCCCAGCTAATTTTTTTTGTATTTTTAGTAGAGACAGGGTTTCACCATGTTGGTCAGGCTGGTCTCGAACTCCTGACCTTATGATGAACCACTCACCTCAGCCTCCCAAAGTGCTGGGATTACAGGCGTGAGCCAATTTTTTTAATTGGCTGTTTTGATTCGGGGCCACTTAGCAATCAAGAACAAAATGGAGACGCTTATGACTTCTCTTAAATACCGTTTATTCCTGCTGGTGCCCAAGCCAAATCATGTCATCGCCTCTGCTTTCCTGGGGAAACCAAATAGAGGGAGCAGGAAGCAAAGGGCTGGTGGGTTTTTCTCAGCGCTGGGCCCACTTGGCATAGCCAAATGGTGGAAGCCCCCACCCAAAGTTAATGGGTTTTCTAGGCTCACTTGCACATGAGCAGACTCCAAGAAGCTCCTTCTGGAATTTCAAATGTGATGTAGTCTGCAAATCTGCTCCCTGTCAGCTGGGAAGATGCTGACTCGTGCAGATGGCTGTTCCTAAAAGTCCAGCTGTCAGACTCTCCAAGGGCAGGACCCAGGCCTCCTTCATCTGTCCATGGGGCCCTCATAGGCAGCATCCTGCCTTGGAGATGGGTTTTACTTAGAATTACAGATCATTTTTCCTCTGGGAATTATCTCAACTCCTAACTTATGTTTAACATTTGAGTTAATGTCCTTCTTGGCCTCACCTTGGGCATTTTGTGGGGTCATTCACCCCTTCACTCAACAAGCATGCATTCAGTTCCTACTATGAGTCTGTCTTCTCTGTGCGGGAGCTCTAATGGTGGGCAACAGAGGCAACGTACCTGCTGTTAGATGTTTTGTTCTGGTGGCACATGCATGCACTTATAACTAGAGGTGTGCTACTGCACCAGCTGTATGCCAGAGTAAGGGTGAGGGAGCCCTCATTTGTAGTATTTGCCAATATCTGTGAGGTAAATGGTGACCCAGCCAATTTCAAGTTACCATGATGTCACTGACTGTGGAGTTAATAGAGATGCATATGATCATCTCTCAGGAGCCTATGTGACCCGCTCCAGCACAATTAATTTAATTTAACTGTTTACTTTGTAACCTTTACACATATTAATTCACTCCTATAAACAATGTCATAGCTCTCCCAAGTCAGAGCTGAAGTCATCTCAACTGGGAGGCTATCGACGGATTGGCAGTGGTTCTCCAGGTCCCTCTCCCCTCCATGCAAACACCTAGGTAAAGGCAGCCCCAGGTGGGCACAGGAAGCGCTGAGGCCAGAGCAGAAGAGAAATGGCATGTGGAGCTGCCGCTGGAGTTGAGGATGATTTAGCAGTAAACATTTTTTTATTTTCTGTTGCATGCCTGACAGTCCACCAGGATCTACATATGCAACAGTGGATGAGTCACTGCCACAGCCTTCAAGGTGCTCACAGTCTGATGCAGAAAGGATAATAACCATGTAGCATGGGGAAGTGTTGTGTTGGACATGGGAATTAGCAAGAAAGGCTTTCCAGGGAAGGCAAGTCTGAAAGAACGGATGGGGCCATCCAGGTGGAGAAGCTGGAAAAGATGCAGAATCACTGCAAAAAAGAAAACAAGACTATGGTGCATTCAAGGAGCCTCAAGTGGTCCAGTACAGTGGGGATGTGGGCACCAGTGGAGGAGGGTGATGAGATGGGGCTGGAGAATGAAAGGAGCAAGATCAGCAAAGATCCCTCCTGCTGCTTGCCCTGTGTCCTCTCGGGAAGCACTTCTCAGACTGTAATGGACACATAGATTCCCTGGGATCTTGGTAAAATGCAGTTTCTGCTTCAGCAGGTTAGGGTGTACCCGAGTCTACATTTCTAACAAGCTCCCTGGTTATGTTGACGCTGCTGGTCCATGGGCTATCCTTTTCTAGCAAGGCTGTAGGGAAGAGGAGAGCACTAAAGGGTGTTAGAAAGGTGGATTCCATGATCAGACTTGCGTTTCTAAAGATGACTCTAGCTGCTGGGGGCAGGAGGAACTGCAGGCAGCCACAGCTGCAGGAGCAGTGAAGGAGAAAAACAAGATTAAGAGTTAAGTCTGGGTTAGTTACAGTGGCTCATGTCTCTTATCCGAACACTTTGGGAGGCTAAGATGGGGGGATTGCTTGACCCAGGAATTTGAGACCAGCCTGGGCAACATGGCGAGATTCCGTTTCTACAAAAAATAAAGTCAGCCGGGTAGGGTGATGTGCACTTAGTCAACTACTTGGAAAACTGAGATGGGAGGATGGCTTGAGCCCAGGAGGTCAAGGCTGCAGTGAGCCATGATCCCGCTGCTGCACTCCAGCCTGAGCAACAGAGCTAGACTCTGTCTCAAAGAAAAAAGAATGAGTTAAATCTGGCACATGATGAGCCTGAGGGATCCTGTTTGGATCCTGCTTTGTATCAGGCTCCTTGTCCTCACCACCTGTCTCACCTGTTTCTCCTCCCGAGGGGGACATGGAGGCCCCAGGATTCCTCCCATGCCCGGACATCTTCTCAGGCCTCTATGCACCAGCTTGTGTGGCATCACTTGGCTTCACAGAATTGGGCAAAGTCATGCTTAACGTCACTCAGTCCTGTTGCACAGTGGAGTCATTTATTTTAGGGGTCGATCTATCTCAGTGGCTTTATTTTTTTTAATGTAGGAATTTTTATTGTTTTTCCTTTTCAATAAAATAAATACTTGCTACATAATCTCTCCTGAAATTATAAATTAACTGTTCAGGGTTAACAAGACATGAATTATTCTACTGAATCTATAAAACATTCAGCTTTATAAGAAATAAATTTTTATTTTTTCTCATTGCACATTATTATATAATCTTTAAGGATAATAAAGCTGTGTTAAGATTTCAAATTTGATAAATCTATCTATAGCAAGTTTTCAAAAGTATATTGATCAAAGCTAAATTTTAAATATTGATATATACATATTCTAAAATCTGAATCTGTTTAATGTGCACACTAATCTTTCTCTCTGTTAGTTTTTTCCCTCCAAGATGGCTTGACTTTGAAGAATAGTGGTTCTCAACTAGTGGTGACTTTGCCTCCCTGGGAACGTTTGGCAATATCTGATGTAATTTTTGTCATCATCGGGGAGGGGAGCTAGTGGTATTTAGTAAGTAGAGCCCAAAGATGCAGCTAACATCCTACAATGCACAGGCTGGAGCCTCACAACAAGGAAATATCCAGCCCAAATGCCAACCGTGCCAAGGTTAAGAAATTCTGTTGCAGAGTGCAACTCAATTCCCATTTTATGAATAGCCTTTCTGTCCAATGTAATTCTGAAAACACAGACTCAACTAATTTGCAAATACTGCTTAAAAGAGTGTTTAACCTAAGCAATGTCATTACCAAAGGCAATGGTTGACTTTAAATATCAAGTGTTACCTCCAGAATGATTGAACCACAAAGTCAGCTTCAAAAGACAGAAACTGGGACATATTATATACCATTTAATGTTTTTTGAACCTGCCCTACCAGTCTCATCTGTTGGTATGAAAAGTTAGTTAGAACTGTTTTGAGTTAGCCAAGCACAGAGTTTCCTTATAACACTTTTCAGAACTATGATAAAAATTAAATGATATATAAAGCACTTGGAAAGTAGAAAAACACTCTACAAATGTTCTCAAAATGTTTGTTGCAACATGTGAAAACCGAAGAGCTTCACGTATTTGTCAAAATTTGTCATGACCATGTGTTTGGACAGTTAAATTATTTATTTGTTCTCTGTTTTTACAATGATCCCTCATAGATGTCTTTTACAAAGATCAGAGCATATATATAGTATGTGTGATGCAAAAGAAAGGAACTGTGTTTTTCAAACAAATAAAGTATCAAGGTAGCATATGAGCGTTCTAATTGGGAGCCAAATTTTTTTTCAAACTATTCTAAGTTTTGTCGTCGTTGTTGTTGTTGTTTGAGACGGGGTCTCATATTATCACCCAGGCTGGAGTGCAGTGGCATGATCACAGTTCGCTATAGCCTCAACCTCCCAGGCTCAAGCAATCCTCCCACCTCAGCCTCCCAAGTAACTGGGACCACAGACATGCACCACCATCCCTGGATAATTTTTTGTATTTTTAGTAAAGACAGGATTTCACCATGTTGCCCAGGTTGGTCTTGAACTCCCGGGCTCAAGCAATCTATCTTCCTCGGCCTTCCAAAATACAGGGATTACAAGGCATGAGTCACTGTGCCCAGCCTATTCTAAGTTTAAGTAGAGAAAGTTTTCAGTACTTTATTAATCATGCATCTCCATGTCCACATCTTTTTTTTTTTTTTTGAGACAGAGTTTTGCTCTTGTTACCCAGGCTGGAGTGCAATGGTGTGATCTCGGCTCACCACAACCTCCACCTCCTGGGTTCAAGCAAGTCTCCTGCCTCAGCCTCCCGAGTAGCTGGGATTACAGGCATGCGCCACCATGTCCAGCTAACTTTTTGTATTTTTAGTAGAGACAGGGTTTCACCATATTGACCAGGATGGTCTTGATCTCTTGACCTCGTGATCCACCCACCTCGGCCTCAAAGTGCTTGGATTATAGGCTTGAGCCACTTTGCCCAGCCCCACATCTTTTTTTAAATATATTTTGTGAATTTCCACTTTCATCCATATGAAATTTAAAAACTATCTAAAAAATTTTTATTGCAAAATAAACTGTGACTTTTCCAATCATTCCTAGGCCATTTGTTGCTACTTGAGTGATTTGCCCATTGTGTAACGGAGACTGACTCCCTGTTTCATCACTAACCATAAGCTTGAGAAAGTCAGTCCTACCAATATGTTACTCAGGAGGAATAAATGGGCCAATGACAACGGGTCAGGCTACTGAGACTTCAGAGTCAGATATACTAAAGCTGCCATGGTAATATTTATCCTTTGGATCATAGTTAGAGTGAAAGGTCTTTTTTTTTTAAATTGTACTTTAGGTTCTGGGCTACATGTGCAGATCATGCAGGATTGTGGCATAGGTACATACATGGCAATGTGGTTTGCTGCCTCCATCCCCCCATCACCTATATCTGGCATTTCTCCCAATGTTATCCCTCCTCAACCTCCCTACCCTCAACTGCCCCTCTTCTAGTCCCCCCCAACAGATGCCAGTATGTGATGCTCCCCTCCCTGTGTCCATGTGTTCTCATTGTTGAACACCCACATATGAGTGAGAATGTGTGGTGTTTGATTTTCTGTTCTTGTGTCAGTTTGCTGAGAATGATGATTTCCAGACTCATCCATGTCCTTAAAAAGGACACAAACTCATCGTTTTTTATGACTGCATAATATTCCATGGTGTATATGTGCCACATTTTCCTTATCCAGTCTATAATTGATGAGCATTTGGGTTGGTTCCAGGTCTTTGCTATTGAAAACAGTGCCGAAATGAACATACGTGTGCATGTGTCTTTATAATAGAATGATTTATAATCCTTTGGATATATACCCAGTAATGGAATTGCTGGGTCAAATGGAATGTCTATTTCTAGGTCCTTGAGGAATTGCCACACTGTCTTCCACAATGGTTGAACTAATTTACACTCCCACCAACAGTGTAAAAGTGTTCCTATTTCTCCACATCCTCTCCAGCATCAGTTGTCTCTAGATATTTTAATGATTGCCATTCTAACTGGTGTGAGATGGTATCTCAATGTGGTTTTGATTTGCATTTCTCTAATGACCAGTGATGATGAGCATTTTTTCATGTTTGTTGGCCTCATATATGTCTTCTTTTGAAAAGTGTCTGTTCGTGTCCTT
>PVKP010031397.1:0-27003 GCA_004027715.1 Plecturocebus donacophilus | reverse complement strand
TGGGGAAGTTTTCCTGGATAATATCCTGAAGAATATTTTCCAGCTTGGATTCATTCTCTTCGTCACATTCAGGTACACCTATCAAACGTAGATTAGGTCTTTTCACATAGTCCCATATTTCTTGGAGACTTTGTTCATTCCTTTTTCCCCTTTTTTCTGTCATCTTGCCTTCTCGTTTTATTTCATTGAGTTGATCTTCAACCTCTGATATTCTTTCTTCTGCTTGGTCAATTTGGCCGTTGAAACTTGTGCATGCTTCGCGAAGTTCTTGTGTTGTGTTTTTCAGCTCCATCAATTCACTTATATTCTTCTCTAAGTTGTCCATTCTCATTAGCATTTCGTTAAATCTTCTTTCAATGTTCTTAGTTTCTTTGCACTGGGTTAGAACATGTTCTTTTAGCTCACAGAAGTTTCTTATTATCCACCTTCTGAAGCCTGATTCTGTGAGTTCATCACACTCATCCTCCGTCAAGCCTTGTTCTCTTGCTGATGAGGAGCTGCGATCCCCTGTAGAAGGAGAGGCATTCTGATTTCGGGTGTTCTCAGCCTTTTTGCACTGGTTTCCTCCCATTTTTGTGGATTTATCCACCTGTCGTCTTTGTAATTGCTGACTTTCAGATTGGGTCTCTGAGTGGACGTCCGGCTTGTTGGTTATGAAGTTTTTTCTGTTTCTGTTTTCCTTTGGTGGGCTCCCCTTCCCCACAGAGCTGGGCCTTCCTGGGTTCAGCTGTGCTTGCTCTCAGTCCTCAGCGCTTCCAATTGCTGTTCTCCTTGTGGGGATGGGACCAGCCGAGCCCGACTAAAAGGGCACCCAGTCCCGTACACTCCGCACCGAGAAGCGCCGCACCGGCCAAAAGAGTCGCACTGGCGACCCGTGTGGCTCCTCTGCCGGGAATCTCCCAGTCTGTGGGCAACAAAAATTCGTCGGAAAGTGCAGCGTCCACTCGTTCTCTGCGCTTTCACTGGGAGCTATATTCCTGAGCTGTTGCTAATTGGCCATCTTGGATCTCTCTCCATTTAGGCAAAAAAATTTTAAAAACCATGTATATCTTAAAGTTAACCATGCATTGACTTAAAGTTGATTCACCAAAGTCTTAACATTTGGGTGATATAATTAAATTTGGTTTTTATTGTTTTGTGTGTGTATGCTTTTTTTTCTTTGAGTTTAAAAGACTGTCTATAATATGCTTTTGTATTCAGAAACACTTTAATTTTAAAATTAAAAAAAATATTCAGTGGAGAGATAGCTGCAGGCTTTTCTGTAGGAGTTGCTTATCAGTTTTTGGGAGGATAGTGCCGTAAAAACTCTGTGGCTAAGGGTAGGTAGAAGAATCGTGAATGTAGTTTTCCAGAGGCAAGAGCATTGCTCTTTGGCTATATCGGTGTTTTGATGAAGCTATAGGGAGTGTCAGGTAGGTATTATCATCATCGCTCTTTTTGCATTGCCTATCTCTGAGGAGAGGTGAATATATTCAGGTTAATGTCAGGGTAAGTAGTCCTAGCTAACTTTTACAGCGCTCTAATCCTTTAAGAGGTCGTCTCTCCAGATTGAACTTCAGTTCGCGTCCTATTAAAGCTAATTTGAAAATCATGAGCCATTTGTCTGTTTTGGCTATACTGTCATGATCCTCTTTTTACCTCCTTTTCACTCCTCCACCCACAGAGTTTCTGGAAAGTACGTAAGCTTGATGAGTTCTGGTACTTGGCAGTAATGGATTAGCTTTTTTTTGGCCTTTTGTGTGTGGGCTTAGCGGCCTGCTATTGAGGTTGCCTTCTTTTTTAATAACTAGAATGTGAGTTGTGAGAGACTAGGGGCCTTTGTCTGTTTTGTTCAGTGCTATATCTCTCGTGCCTTGCACAATGCCTGCCACAAAGTAGGCGCTAAGTAAATATTTGTTGAGTGGGTAACTTTGACAGGAAAAAAAAAGATCAAGAGTTCGCAGCTTTCCAGAGCATAAGTGTACAATTGCAAGGAGAAGCATGGGCTGGACCCTAAGTCTCCAGTTAATTTCTTTATGATTTCATTGCCAGTTTGCTATGAGCAGTCATGAAATCTTTCTACATTTTGTGGTAGGTGGGTACAGATAGATGGTGGTGCTTAATGCTGGCAGATGAGGGGGTGGAAAGGGGAATGGACCTGACTATTCAACTTCTATTGACAAAGGGCTGATGTGACAGTGATGGCCACGATTTGGGCCATGACAATAGGAACCATTATGAGTTAGATGGCTCTCAGGAAGGTGCTTAGCTATTTAACAGACTACCAGGATATTTAAGAAAAAAGTCTTCTAGGGGAATTCTTTTGCCTAGGAGGGAAGCAAGAATTACTGTAGTAGTACCTTGATTTTCATTTATGAATTTTGTAGAAAGAGAGATTGTAAATGTTTCCTTTTATGATATACATCCTCGTTCTCTATTAAACATGGTCTGGATGATTTACAGAGAAGGGTTTATTTTTTCTTTACAGATGAACACAGGCTTCACAGTGGCAAACTCTGTCTGATTATCCTTACATGTATTGCAGAGGTATGTCTCACCAGCCTTCTGCTATTAGTCAGTCTCTTAGAAAGTACTGTCTTTCCCTGCCTTCCCTCTCCTCATACCTGCCTCATGACTTTTAGGGTCCTAAAGTTTAGGAGAGAAAATCTTCCCCCTTTGTATTATCTCTCTCCTCCCACTAGAGTGTATACTTTGATGAAGCCACGGATAGACAAGGTCTTGCTTGCTTCCACGCTGCCTGTGTAGCAGTTTAAAAAATAAAAATAAAAAAGAAGCTCAGATTTCCTGTGGTGGGGTTAAGGGGTGGAGAGTAAAGCCAGAGAGGGGAATTGGAAACTCAGTAAATGCAGTTTGCCGAAGAGCAAGAGCTGAGAGGAAAAAAGAGGAGGTGCTTCAGCTTTTTAAGAGGCCACTTTTGGGTGGACTGATTGGGTTCAAACTAACCGTGTATCTTGGTGACACACGGCATGGTAGAACTTGAGTGAGTTAGAACTAAATTTGTAGCATCAACCTCCCCCTTTACTATTCCTCACTCTGCTCTTTCTTCTCTTAAGAAAAATGGTAAAGGTAGTCCACATGAAATAGGGATCTCTCTAAGGCTCTCTCTTTTCATGTTCTCTGTGGAAAGATGATCTCCTTTTCACAAGATTAGGGGTGGCTGGTTATAGAAGAGCTGTCTATTAGCAGTGGGCCTGCTATAATTGCTTTTCAAAAATCTTTCTAAGAAAATCTTTAAAGGAGCTGTTTTTCACAAATCATAACAGTTCCTAGTAATTGGAGTCTGTAGGCTTGTCAGATTTTCAGAAAAGGTGTTGGGAAAGGGCCAAGGGATGTTTATTACTAATCCATGGTAAGAGGTTTTTGATTTTCCATCAGTTTTCAGGAAAGCCTGGAATAGACAAGAGTCTTGCCTCTTCCACGCTTCCTGTGTAACAGTTTGCTCCTGTTGGGCTGAGCCCATTCCCAGCAGAGCACAGATTTTTCTTCTTGCTCCTAAACCCTCATGTGGAGCCTGCACATGAATCCTGCAGCCCCTATGAAAACCTTTAAGCTATCACAAACAGAGCTAGCTCCTTGGGCAGATGGGACGGAAGAGGGAATAGGAAAATAGATTCCTCTCATTCCTCTCAGCATCTGCCTTAAGTCCCTGTGTTTTAATTTTTATTGCTTTTGCTTGGAAATTTTTGACCAGTTAGAGATGCACTGGGAAATTATACTGAAGAAAAATCTCATGCCTTAAGTAGGGTTTAACATACGACTCTAGGCTCATCCTATTAGCTGTCCAACTGATCCTTGAAAGTAGTTTTTAAAGTCCAAGGATTTGTATGAAGTGTGATAGATTATAAATGGTTTCTTAAATATAGTTCTCACTTCTTACTTTTTCTCTATATTTTTGTTAGGATCAGTATGCCAATGCCTTTTTGCATGATGACAACATGAATTTTCGAGTAAACTTACATAGAATGGTAGGTGTTTCTTTTGCTTCTTGTTTTTTCTTAGAGGAAATTTTTTGTGTGTCAGCAGGGTTGGGATGAAATTGATCCTACTAGTACAAATGTGGTTGGAAAGTTGTACCAAAGGGCTTTGCATGATGGTTGTTCAACAGACCCATGCTTGTTGTTGGGATTTTTGTGTGTCATGGAGCTGTTTCTTATTTGAGAGTTTAGGAAGATTCACAGACATGGCAATTATATTTTTCTTTTCTTTTCCTTTTTTTTTTTTTTTGAGTCAGAGTCTCTTTCTGTCTCCCAGGCTGGAGTGCAATGTTGGATCTCTGCTCACTGCAACCTGTGCCTCTTGGGCTCAAGCAATTCTCCTGCCTCACCCTCCCAAGTAGCTGGGATTACAGGTGTATGCCTCCATGCCCGGCTAATTTTTGTATTTTCAATACAGATGGGGTTTTACCATGTTGGCCAAGCTAGTCCTGAACTCCTGACCTCAGATGATCCGCCAAGCTTGGCCTCCCAAAGTGTTGAGATTGCAGGCATGAGCCACCACGCCAGGCCTGATACTGGATTTCAGTAACATAGGTTTCAGCAAGGAAATGGTTCTAAGCCTTTTGTTATCAAAATGCAGTATAATTTTTGATTGGCTAAGGCTGGCTGCTGCTTTGATTTATTCATCTGACAGATGGGCAAATAGAATATGGAGAATCAGGGAATTTCCTAGAGCTTGGAGGTATGTTAAAAAATATCACATTGAGGTTTAGATTTAAAACTGACTTTGTTTTTTTGCAATTGCTACTGTTGCTGCTTCTATAGGTGGCACCATCACTTCCTCTTTTTTTTTTTTATTATTTATTGTCAAAGAAAAATACCAGTCTATTTCTTTTGTTGTTAGTAATGCCACTTATATAACTAAAATCAAAGTAAAAACGACAGTTTTCCCATTGTAGTATTCCCTAGTGCCCTTTGAGGCTGTGAATTGTATTTTTGTAACAGGCCTGCATTGATAACTGTGAAGCATTCACAGGTCCTTTCTTCCTCACCTCACTCCATCCTACCCCATTCCAGTCCCACCATGAGAAAAAGAGAAAGAAAAGGAAGTATCCCTATAGTAGTGATTTTATTTGCACAAGGAATATGATGATCGGCCATTGGATATCAGTACCAGTGTCTACTAATTTCCTTTCTTCACTTTTTGTGTGTGAAGCCTATGAGACACAGGAAGAAGGCAGCAGACAAGAATCTTCCCTGCCGTCCTTTAGTATGTGCAGTACTAGGTGAGTGAGTATCATCAACATTGTTCTGTGACAGCAATAGGCTTTCATGAGTAAGATGAAGAGTAGAACCTGGTTGATGTGCTTCTTCCTCAAAGAAATTATTAGTTATGTTTTTTCCCTGGCCTATGAAACCATGTTTATTGTTGTGTTTGGTAAAGCAACCCCAGTTATAGAGTGTTCAATAAAAGGGTTCTGTCATTCAAAGAAAAATGTCATCCTAGGGAAACAAATGGCTGTGTCTAAACTTGATACATGATTTACATTTGTAAGATATTTTACTCTTGATCAAGATTTCAAGCGGGGCGCAGTGGCTCATACCTGTAATTCTAGCACTTTTGGAGGCTAAGGTGGACGGATCATTTGAAGTCAGGAGTTTGAGACCAGCCTGGCCAACATGGTGAAAACCTGTCTGTACTGAAAATACAAATTTTAGCCGGTCGTGGTGGTGGGTGCCTGCAATCCCAGCTACTTGGGAGGCTGAGGCAGGAGAATTGCTTGAACCCGGGAGGCCGAAGTTTCAGTGAGCCGAGGTCACGCCATCACACTTCAGCCTGGGCGATAGAGCATGACTGTGTCTCAAAAAAAAAAGGTTTCAAATTCTTCTCATCTTTTCTTGGTTCGAATTGATGTGCCAGCTGGCCAGGAGGCTTTAAGTTCATGGTTCACATATACAAAACTTCCTTTGAGTAAATTAAACTGAAGTGAGGCTGACTGAGTTGACAGATAGGTGCCCTATATCTTAGGTAATTTTGTCTGTCCAGAATTCTGCATTTTCCTCAGGGAATTAGCTGAACTCTTAATCCCATTCACTTGGATATTCAGCCCCAGTTTCTAAATCTACTTAATTTTAGAAATAGTAATTAAGACTATATAATAAGCCTTTATTGACCCAAAGCCCCACAGCCCATTTCAGTCAATATCTGTCTCACTGAATATGATAGTAAGATGAAATTGACTGACATAGCTTTAGAGCTGAGTCTCTGGTTACACAAATTTGATCCATAATTTCTTCTCTGCTTGCCTCATTGTCTAGTCTCAGAATATTATTTCCCTTTGGTGGTTTACATTAATGTCTTAGGATGAAATATCTATACAATGAAATGTTCCTTTTATCTGAATTTATTGGCATATCAGGGTATCCTTCTAGAGGTCAGCAAGTGAAATAATTTCTTATTACTTTACAAGTTGTAGGTGGTGAACAGTGTCACACAAAGTGTGTTATATAAAATAAGTGTATGTGAGTAAAGATGTGGGTAGTGATGCCATTCAGTATGAGTGCAAGGTGTACTCAGAACCTTTTTTTCCAACTCAAAGGCAAGGAATGAATTCCACTGTAATTGATCCAGTTTTTTTCTTGTCTCCTTTCAGACCTGATGGTAGAGTTTATTGTAACACACATGATGAAGGAGTTTCCTATGGATCTCTATATGTAAGTGTCATGGTTCCTTTAATATGTACAAATCCATTTTAAAGAATTGAATATTAGAAAATTCATGGTCTATGTATACTTCAAGAAAAATATATTTGCATGTGGAGAAGTGTTAGGAAACATTTTCTGACCTGGATCTGTACGTGTTCTCAGAAGCAGGAACAAGCACAAACCACAGTTTGCATTCTGCACATATCTTCATGATCACTTCATGGTCACTTGCATGAAGAAGGAGCCAATATATGAATATAGTGATTGTAGGAGGCTGTTGTAATCAAAGATATTCAATACCAGCAGACCACTTAGTTGTTTCTGGGCTTTAGCATTAAAGTACTAGTACTGACTAGTTAGAAGATAGGACGAATTTAGGAAAATAGAGCTTCTGGTTCGTTCTTAGCCTGCATTGTCCTGACAGCCTAGCTAGACCCTTGTTAGCTGGGCAGATTATATCTCCAGTGACCTGGCTGGGCGATTCCTGTCTCCTGAGGAAAGCTGATTCACCATCACAGTTTTTTTTTTGTGAGACAGAGTCTTATTCTGTCACCTATGGTGGAATGAGTGCAGTGGCACGATCTGTGCTCGTTGGAACCTCTGCCTCCTGGGTTCAAGCAATTCTCCTGCCTCAGCCTTCTGAGTAGCTGGGATTACAGGTGTGTGCCACCACATGCGGCTAATTTTTGTATTTTTACTAGATATGGGGTTTCACCATATTGGCCAGCTGGTCTCAAACTCCTGACCTCATGTGATCTGCCCGCCTCAGCCTCCCAAAGTGCTGGGATTACAGACATAAGCCACTGCACCCAGCGACTATCACAATTCTTTACAATGAGTACAACTAGAGGCAACTCAGAATCATCATATTTTCTTTTTACTTTGTGACAGGGTGTCACTGTGTTGCCCAGACTGTTCTTCAACTCCTAGGCTCAAGCAGTCCTCCCACCTCAGCCTCCCAAAGTAGCTGGGACTACAGGTGTGTGCCATTACACCTGGCCATCATATATATATATTTTTTCTTTGAGACGGTCTCACTCTGTCACCAGGCGCCAGGCTGGAGTGCAGTGGTGTGCTCTTGGCTCACTGCAACCTCTGCCTCCCAGTTTCAAGCAATTCTTCTGCCTCAGCCTCCCGAGTAGCTGGGACTACAGGCGCACGCCACCACACCCAGCTAATTTTTGTATTTTTAGTAGAGATGGGGTTTCACCATGTTGGCCAGGATGGTGTTGATCTCTTGACCTCATGATCTGCCTGCCTTGGTCTCCCAAAACAGGCATTAGCCACCACGCCTGGTGTCCATGATATATATATATATATATTTTTTTTTTTTTCTTCAAGATGGGGTTTCACCATGATGGCCAGGCTGGTCTTGAACTCCTGACCTCAGGTGATCCACCCACCTAGGCCACCCAAAGTGCTAGGATTACAGGCGTGAGCCACCGCGCCCAGCCGGTCATGATATTTTAATAAAATTTAAACCTTAAGGTTTTCTTTCTCCTTTGCCACTTCTGCATTCTTCTCTTTAACACCCAAGAACAGCTGTGCCACTTAATGTAATCTCAAATATATCTGTTATCTTTAGTACTTAAAAAATACCTGAATTGAGTGTGACATCAGACTTGCTACCCCCATTTTTTTGGGCAAGAGAGCAATTTGGTAAACAGCAAACTGAGTATACTTCATTCCAGTGCCAGGCCTGGGATCTAGGGAAGTATAAGGGATTTCAATCTAAATAGAGCAGACCTCCAGCTTTTTGTTTTGCTTTGTTTTTTGAGATGGAGTCTTGCTCTGTTATTCAGGCTGAAGTGCAATGGCACAATCGGGCTCACTGCAACCTCTGCCTCCTGAATTCAAGTGATTCTCCTGCCTCAGCTTTCCGAGTAGTTGGGACTATAGTTGTGTGCCACCAGTCTTGGCTGATTTTGTATTTTTTAGTAGAGACGGGGTTTCACCATGTTGGCCAGGCTGGTCTAGACCTCCTGACCTTAGGTTATCTGCCTGCCTCAGCCTCCCAAAGTGCTGAGATTACAGGAGTGAGCCACCGTGCCCAACCTTTCAGCTTTTTAGATTGCTTGTAAACTGTATCATCTTGATTTCCTAGGTTTGAAATAATAATATAAATTTTACTTTTAGGTAAGTAAGTTACAGTTTGTATTTTTCTGTACCTTTTGGGTGTTTAGAAGTAAGTCTTATCCTTTATTTCAATTCAAACACCATGAACAGCTACTTTTTATAACACTTAGTACATGAGTGTTCAGCTTATTTTAGATGGGATCCCTGAACTTCATTATCTTAGGCTTCAGATTTGTTTTTGCTATAGACTTTATTTCTGGCTTATTTTATATCCTAGTTTTAGGATGTGCTATTTACTTTGTAACACATATTACTGTAATTTCAGTTTTCTCATTTTACAAGAAAGGAAACTGAGGCTCAGGAGATTACATACTTTGCCCAGGGTTATTCTGTTAGTAAGCATCATTTCCTGGATTTGAACCCAAATTTTCCTACTATAAATTTTGAGCTATTTCCTTTCCAGGGGTATTAGTTATCTATTGCTGTGTAACAAACTACTCTGAATGTAGTGGTTTAAAGCAAATGTTTATCATCTCACAGTTTCTGTGGTTCAGGAATCCAGGAGAAACTTAGCTGGATAGTTTTGGCATAGGGCCTCTCAAAAGGATGCTTTTTAACGAATAAAGGTAATATGCATATTTGGGAATCACATTAATGTGGCACAGCTGTTCTTGAGTGTTAAAGAGAAGAAAGCAGAAGCGGCAAAGATGAAAAAAAACCCTTAAGGCTTAAACTTTATTAAAATAAAATAATGGCCAGGTGAATTGGGGCTGCAGGCATCTGAGGTTCTACTGGGGCTCAATAATCTGCTTTCAAGCCCACCTAATATGTTGTTGGTAAGCCTCTGTTCTTCACCAAGTGGGTCTCTTTGTAGGGTTGGTAGGCATGGCGGCTGTCTTTCCCCAAAACAATTAATCTAAGAAAGAGAAAGAGAGCGAGAGCCCAAGATGGAAGCTGTAGTGTCATTTATAACCTAATCTCAAGTAACGTATCATTTCTAATGGTCACACAGACCAATCCTGATACAGTGTGGAAAGGGACTATATGAGTGTGTGAATACCAGTTTGGGGTCCATCTTGTAGGCTGGTACCACAGTTGCACAGCTAGTAAGTTACATAACTAAGGTTAAAATTCATGTCTCTCTGACTGCAGAGGCTGTTGTCTTAATCATGTCTGTGATAAGTGACAGAGGAAAAATTTGTATAGAGTGACTATGCTGACTGGAGCATTAGAGAAGATATCAGGGAAGGTTGCATTTGATCTGAGTCGTGAAGAAACGCTAGGTATTTTCTGTGTGGAGGAGTCAGGGAAAGACTACCAGGTAGGGGACCAGCATGTTTAGGGGCTTGGAGGCTTGAAAGTGTGTTAAGTTTGAAGAATAGAGTGTAATTCCAGGTGGCTAGATGTAGAGTACATGGAGGGAGGATAAGAGAGGAGGAAAAAAGCTTAGCTGAGATTAAGTAGATGATGAGGAATGGTTGGAGGTGAGGCTGATCTGTTAAGATTGTATGTTCAGTGCTGTAAAGTTACAGGTATATTATGTGTTCACCCAAACCCCCACGTTTCTAGCCAATGAATCTGGTCTACCCAAATGTTCTCACTCCTCGCCCTGGTTCATAACTTCACCCTCAAAAGAGTTTTTGTCTAGCCTTGCTTTGTTAGCTGCTTTTTCCACTTGCCCCTTAATTTACTGCCCTGGGGTTAGGAAAGATGGAGAAGATAATGAGGCATCAAGTTGACAGAGGCTGGGCAAAAGGTCCCATCCTCAGGCTGAATTTACTTTCTTCATTACTACCCATGAGCATGTTTTCAGATCTTCCTTCCTCCACTTCTAGCTCGTTTCCAGTTTTTAGAATTTGGAGCATCGTGTCGTTATCAGGTGAACTTCCTGCTTCCAGCTGAGCAGCAGGCCAGGTTGCTACTCTCACTTCTCATTATGTACTCCTTTTCCGCAGTGTACAGCAGAATGAGAAATTGAAAGCAAAATGAATTTCTGCCATTTCAGATAAGTTTGTAATCTTCCTAGTGAAATATGAAGAAACACAGAGTTTGGAAAGACTTAATATTCAAACCCAGAATCTGGGTCAGAAATGAAACAATTTCACATCTGTGTGTGAATGCTGTAGGTAATGATGGGGGAAGGTACATACACTAAAAAAGAAAAAAAAAAAAAAAGGAAGGAAGAAAGGTCTTGCCTGGCACAGTAAGAGGTAGGAAAACCGAACCAATTACTTTCACCTCCTGGTTCTACTCCTTGATTCTTGCTGCCACTCTCACTGCCACCACAGGATTGGGGAGTGAGAGGATATAGTCCCTGGGGAGAGTAAACTTTCCTTTAAGCTACTCTTACATGGAAAACTTGGAGTCTTCTTAAATCAGATGTTTCCAAACCTGTGGGTAGACATCAGAAGAAAGGTACAGACTTCAGTGGGTCGTACAAGAAGATTTCAGGAGAAAGTGGAACCCATTTTGTATTGAAATAGGAAATTGATACATGCATGAAAGAATCCTCCCCACCCAAGAAGCACTAAATTTAGAGTCATTCTGCCAGTATATACGTGTGTGTGTATGTGTGTGTGTGTGTGTGTGTGTTTTGAGACCAGAGGCTTGAGCTGTTGCCCAGGCTGGAGTGCAGTGGTGTGATCTCGGCTCACTGCAACCTCTGCCTCCTGGGTTCAAGCAGTTCTCATGCCTCAGCCTCCTGAGTAACGAGAATTACAGGTGCCCATCACCATGCCCGGCTAATTTTTTGTATTTTTACCAGAGACGGGGTTTCACCATGTTGGCCAGGCTGGTGAACTCCTGACCTCCAGTGATCCATCTGCCTCGGCCTCCCAAAGTTGCTAGGATTACAGGCGTGAGCTACCACACCTGGCCTATGTGTAATTTTTTTAGAGGCAGTGTCTTACTTTGTCATCCAGGCTGGAATGCAGTGGCACAATTATGGCTCACTGTAACGTGGAACTCTTGGGCCGAGGCAATCCTCCCACCTGAGTAACTAGGACTATAGGCTTGTACCACCATGCCTGGCTATTTTTTTTATTTTTTGTAGAGATGGGAGTCTCGCTATGTTGCCCAGGCTGGTCTTGAACTCCTGGCCTCAAGCAATCCTCCTGCCTTAGCCTCCCGAAATGTTGGGATTTACAGGCATGAGCCACTATGCCATGCCTGGGCTCTGATATATATATATATATATATATATATATATATATTTTTTTTTTATCGAGTATTTTTTTGAGACGGAGCTTTGTTCTTGTTGCCCAGGCTGGAGTGCAATGGCGAATTCTTGGCTCACCGCAACCTCTGCCTCCTGGGTTCAGGCAATTCTCCTGTCTCAGCCTCCCAAGTAGCTGGGATTACAGGCATGTGCCACCATGTCCGGATAATTTTTTGTATTTTTAGTAGAGACGGGGTTTCCACTATGTTGGCCATGATGGTCTCTATCTCTTGATCTCATGATCCACCTGCCTCGGCCTCCCAAAGTGCTGGGATTATGGGCATGAGTCACCACGCCTGGCCAGTGTATATTTTTTAAGGCCATGGCAGTGGTTAAAATTTTCATTCTTCTTGATAAATAGTGTAAGTAAGTTATTGAGACCACAAGACTAATGATGTCACCTGTTGATGACTGTGGAGATAGGAACAGAGCCTAGGAGCAGTGATGGAGTGGATGTGGATCACTTTTGTGTGACCCAGAGAATGGTGGCAGCAGGGGTTGGGGATGTAGGTAGCATCTCATTGCTGCTCTGGAGTGGCTCAGTATTGGTGGGATGGAGTTATCAAAGAGGGCCAAATACATGCCATCAAGATCCAGGCCACATGAGAGGTTCTGGCATTCAGGAATGTACTGTGTGTGTATGGGTAGCTGTGTATGGACAGCATCTAGTCACATTTGCTGGCTGCAACAAAGGCTTTAGCACCAGGGACCCCATGACTCTCAATTTCATGGGAAAGTTAACAGAAGAATTTGTAGATTGCTAAGGCAAATCATGGCTCAAAAAAGGGCATCATTCAGTGACAACTGTATCAAACGGGATCACATCACAATTTCCAAAAATCAGCAAATGATTTGGAAACAATTAGGATGATTTATATTGCAACTTATATTACTTGGTAAGCAATTTTGGTACAGGTTTTTGAGTGTGAAAAACATAGTGTTTTTTCTATTTTCTCACTAAACAACAACAATCAATGCAGAAGACTTCTGTGACCAAATGTGGGGAAGGTTTACTCCCATACACCAAGCAAGCAATCAGTTCTTTACCAGATACCAGCTGTGTGTACTGTATTTCAAATTTGACACTATCTACTTGGAAGTAGTTTCAGATCCCATAGGTTTAGGGCTCAGTCCCTAAGACTACCCCCGGCTTTCAATGCCAATCAGAAGCCCTGTAGAAAATTTTGCCTGTACAGAATAACCTTGGACTGGCTATGAACGGGTTCCTCCAACTTCCGCCTTGAGTTTGATTAATTTGCTAGAGTGGCTAGAGTGACTCATAGAACTCAGGGAAACACATTTGCCAGTTTATTACAAAGGATACTTTAAAGAAACAAACAGATGAAGAGATACATAGGGTGAGGTCTGAAAGGATCTGGAGCCCAGGAGCTTCTGACCCTGTGGAGTTGGGGTGTGCCAACCTCCCGGCAAGTAGATGAATTCTTGTTCACCTTCCCATAGGCTTCCATGTATTTAGCTATCCAGAAGCTCTCCAAACCCTGTCCTTTTTGGTTTCTTATGGAGATTTCATTATGTAGGCATGCTTGAATCGTCTGGCTGTGGTTCATGCCTGTAATCCCAGCACTTTGGGTGGATGAAGTAGGTGGGTCACTTGAGCCCAGCCTGAGCAACTTGGGAGACCTTGTCTCTACAAAAATTAGTCAGGTGTGGTACTGTGTACGTGTAGTCCTAGCTACTTGGGAGGATGAGGTGGGAGAATGGTTTGAGCTGTGGAGGTCGAGGCTGTGGTGAGCTGTGATTGGACCACTGCATTCCAGCCTAGGTGACAGAGCGAGACCTTGTCTCAAAAAATAAATAAAAATAAAAACCATTGGCCATTGGTAATCAGCTTAACCTTCAGCTTCTCTTCTCTCCCTGGAAGTCAGGGCTAGGGCTGAAAGCCCAAATCCCTAATCATGTCTTGGTCTCTGTGGTAAGCCGCCCCCATTCTGAAGCTACCTAGGGGAGGCCAGCCATCAGTTACCTCAGCATACAAAAAGACATCACTTTGGAGATTCTAAGGATTTTAGGAGTTGTATGTCAGGAAACAGGGTTTTATCTAAGGATTTAAGGAGTTGTATGTCAGGAAACAGGGTTTTATCTAAGGATTTTAGGAGTTGTATGTCAGGAAACAATTACATATTTTACAACAGCAGTCTTCAGCCTTTTTGACACCAGGAATCAGTTTCATTGAAGACAATTTTTTTTCATGGACCTAGGGGCAGTGATGGTTTCGAGATGATTCAAGTGCATAACATTTATTGTGTATTTTATTTCTATTATTATTACATTGTAATATATAATAAAATAATTCTGCAACTCACCATAATGTAGAATCACTGGGAGCCCTGAGCTTGTTTTCCTGCAGCTAGATGGTCCTGTCTGAGGTTAATGGGAGACAGTGACAGATCATCAGGCATTAGATTCTCATAAGGAGCCACAACCTAGATCCCTTGCATGCGAGATTCAAAATAGTGTTTGTGCTCCTATGAGAATCGAATGCTGCTACTAATCTGACTGGAGGTGGAGTTCAGGCAGTAATGTGAACCATGGGGCAGCTGTAAATACAGATGAAGCTTCCCTTGCTCACCTGCCACTCACCCCCTGCTGTGCAGCCTGGTTTCTAACCAGTACTGGACCGTGGCCTGGGGGTTGGGTACCTGTTTTTACAATATCACAAGGTTAGTTTATTAGTGAATAAAAGGGAATTACTTTAAAATTTTTCATTTATGTATTTATAGATTATTTTTCTGTATGGTTTGTAAAATATATAATATGCATGTGTGTGTGTGTGTGTGTGTGTGTGTGTATTTATTTATTTATTTTTTTGAGACAGTGTCTTACTCTGTCACCCAGGCTGGAGTGAAGTGGAGCAATCTCAGCTCACTGTAACCTCTGCCTCCCAGGTTCAAGCTATTCTTGTGCCTCAGCCTCCCAAGTAGCTGGGATTACAGGTGTGCACCACCACTCCCAGGTAATTTTTGTATTTTTTTTTTAGTAGAGATGGGGTTTCACCATGTTGGCCAGGCAGGTCTCAAACTCTTGACCTTAGGTGATCCACCCACCTTGACCTCCCAAAGTGCTGGGATTACGGGTGTGAGCCACTGTGCCTGGCCTGTAAAATATTTTTAATATCACTGCTGAAGGTACCCAAGTCTTTTAAGAGAGGTTTGTTTAAATAGTTTTTGTGAAATTCTGTCTGAGAGGCGCATGCAAGATCACTTAGAGCTACTGGGAATGAGAAGAACAGAGAGAGATGTGAATAATGGAGCAAGTAGAATTGGCTAATAAGGTAGCAGTGGGGGCTTATTGTTCAGAGTGCTCTGAAAATGTCTAGAGAAGAGTAATTTTAGGACTTCAAATTATAAATTTAGCTGAATTCATTTGTGTCCTTGATATGTTGTTAGGCATTTTGTTTATTTATTTAAAGACAGGCTCTCGCTATGTTGGCCAGGTTGATCTTGAACTCTTGCCTCAAGCAATCCTAACAGCCTCGGCTTCTCGAAGTGCTAGAATTACAGGCGTGAGCCACTGAGCCTTGCCAGTTGGTAGGCGTTTTAATTCCTCTACCTGGTGTCTCTGGCTCTCATTCCTCAGAGAGAGGTTAGTAGTGGTTTTTCTACCTTTTTTTTCTCTTCTGCTAAGCCACCCAAGAAATTAGCTACCCCTATTTTTTTTCTTTTTCTTTTTTTGTATTATTTCTTCTCAAAAACAAAACAAAACAATGAAATACATGTGCAGAATGTGCAGATTTGTTACATAGGTATACATGTGCCATGGTAGTTTGCTGCACCTATTGACCCATCCTCTTAAGTTCCCTTCCCTCACCCCCTCAACCCTGCAATAGGCCCTGGTGTGTGTTGCTCCCCTCTCTGTGTCCATGTGTTCTCAATGTTCAGCTCCCACTTATGAGTGAGAATATATGGTGTTTCGTTTTCTGTTCTTGTGTTAGTTTGCTGAGGATGATGGCTTCTAGCTTTATCCGTGTCACTGCAAAGGACATGATCTCATTCATTTTTCTGGCTGCATAGTATTCCATGGTGTATATGTACTACATTTTCTTTATCCAGTCTATCATTGATGGGCATTTGGGTTGGTTCCATGTCTTTACTATTGTAAACAGTGCTGCAATAAACATACATGTGCATGTGTCTTTATAGTAGTAGCTACCCCTGTTTTAGCTTGATTCCATGAACTGTCAAATTGATACCCCACAGATTAATGTGGTATCTGCTAAAGTCAGTAGGGTCTTAGGACATTCTTTGTCTCAGGTTATAACCATAGAACTTGAAAGAGTCTCAGGCTGGGCACGGTGGCTTATGCCTGTAATCCCAGTACTTTGGGAGGCTGAGGCGGGTGGATCACCTGAGGTTGGGAGTTTGAGACCAGCCTGGCCAACATGGTAAAACCCCATCTCTACTAAAAATACAAAAATTAGCTGGGCGTGGTGGCAGGCATCTGTAATCCCAGCTACTTGGGAGGCTGAGGCATGAGAATCACTTGAACCTGGGAGACAGAGGTTGCAGTGAGCTGAGATCATGCCACTGCAACTCCAGCCTGGACAACAGAGTGAGACTCCATCTCAAAAACAAAAACAAAAAACCCCCTAAAAGGAAGAGCCAGTTTCATTTACCCGAAAGTAACAATTTACTTAGGTTCAGTTTTCTAGGAACTTTATAACTTAGTTATAATAAGACTTAATCACTAGCATTTAGTTGGTATATAGTCAAGATTTGTTGAATGAATGAATAAAAAAGGTAGGTCTGGCAGTTTCTTCTGAACCTTTTGGTTTGTGTGATAAGCCTGAAGTTCCAGAGGGGTACAGTCCAAGCCCTGGGCTTGTGGCTGACCAAACCCTCCCTTAACTAAAAAGTCCTAACTCTACTTTTAGAGCAGTGAGGATACCACAAAGTGAGACTTAGAACCTGGATTTAGGGCCAGGCATGGTGGCTCACGCCTGTAATCCCAGCACTTTGGGAGGCCGAGGCGGGTGGATCACGAGGTCAAGAGATTGAGACCATCCTGGCCAAAAAAAAAAAAAAAAGCCAGGTGCAGTGGCTCACGCCTGTAATCCCAGGACTTTGGGAGGCCAAGGCAGGTGAATCACGTGGTCAGGAGTTCAAGACCAGCTTGGCCAATATGGTGAAACCCCATCTCTACTAAAAATACAAAAATTAGCTGGGCGTGGTGGTGCACACCTGTAGTCCTAGCTAATTGAGAGGCTGAGGCAGAAGAATTGCTTGATACCAGGAGGTGGAGGTTGCAGTGAGCTGAGATTGCACCCCTGCACTCCAGCCTGGGTGACAGAGCAAGATTCCCTCTAAAAAAAAAAATTAGCCATGTGTGGTGGCATATATGCCTGTAGTCCCAGCTGTTCAGGAGACTGAGTCAGGAGAATTGCTTGAACCTGTGAAGCAGAGGTTGCAGTGAACCAATATCGTGCCACTGTACCCCAGCCTGGGCAACACAGCGAGACTGTCTCAAAAAAAAAAAATAAATAAATAAAAGAACTTCCGCCTTCAGTTCTTCTAATAGATAAATCTCTCTCTCTCTTCTAGTAGGCAAATCTCTCTCTCTCTCTCGTACACATACAAAATCACATACTGCCTGTGCTACTCATTCCCCTTATCAATCGGAAAAGGGTACTATAACTACCAATGACGTCTTTCCCTTGAGTACCTTTCCAGATAAAAAGAATGAACCAGTGGGTCACAAACTATTTCACTCAAAATGGCATAGTGACATAGAATGCAAAAGCACAAAAGTAAAGACCTTAAGTCTCTATATCTATCTGAATGTAGTTTTTACTTAAATTAATTTTTTTAGTTAAATATGTAATTTAAGATACCAGTATTACTTTTTTTTTTTTTTTTTGAGACAGAGTCTCACTCCATCACCAGGTGCCAGGCTGGAGTGCAGTGGTGTGACCTCGGCTCAATGCAACTTCCGCCTCCTGGGTTCAAGCAATTCTCCTGCCTCAGCCTCCCGAGTAGCTGGGACTACAGGCGCGTGCCACCACGCCCAGCTAATTTTTTTGTATTTTTAGTAGAGACGGGGTTTTACCATGTTGGCCAGGATGGTCTCGATCTCTTGACCTCCCAAAGTGATCCACCTGCCTCAGCCTCCCAAAGTGCTGGGATTACAGGCATGAGCCACCGTGCCCGGCCAAGATGCCAGTATTACTTATAAATAAAATCTATTAAAAACTTAGCCGGGCATGGTGGCACACATCTGAAGTCCCAGCCACGCTGCCGGCATGTACCACCACACCCAGCTAATTTTTTTTTTGTACTTTTAGTAGAGATGAGGTTGCACCTTTTTTTTTTTGTACTTTTAGTAGAGATAGGGTTTCGCCATATTGGCCAGGCTGGTCTTGAACTCGTGGCCTCAAGTGATCCACCTGCCTCAGCCTCCCAAAGTTCTGGGATTACAGGCACGAGCCACCATGCACAACCAGAATTTCTGTTTCTTTTACTTTCTTTTTTTTTGGCTGCAAACTGTAAAATTTAAATTCTATTTACATTAAAAATTAAATTAAAAATGTAGTTCGTCAGTTGTGCTAACTACCTTTCAAGAACTCAATAGCTACATGTGGCTAATGGCTACCATAGTGAACAGCAAAAAATATAGAACTTTCCTGTCACAAAAGTTTCTACTGGACAGCATTGTCCTAGATCACTGGAATATTCAGGGTTAAGCACATTTCAACAACATATATGTTTCTGAGAGTATTTCCTAATAAGCAGTTAGTAGATTGAGGTTAAGATAAATGATAGTTTTAAAAATTATAAACCTACCAAAAACATTTTTTTCATCTCTGATTGAGGTAGGATTTTGAAAGGTTAAAAAGCTAGATGAAATTATAAAGGAAAATACTGATGAAATTTACTTCCTAAAAATACAAATCTTTTGTTTAATTAAAAAAAAAATTTTGGCTGGGCAAGGTGGCTTATGCCTGTAATCCCAGCACTTTGGGAAGCCGAGGCAGGCGGATCACGAGGTCAGGAGTTCGAGACCAGCCTGATCAACATGGTGAAACCCTGTCTCTACTAAAAATACAAAAATTAGTTGGGCGTGGTACCGCACACCTGTAATCCCAGCTACTCAGGAGGCTGAGACAGGAGAATTGCTTGAACCCAGAAGGCAGAGGTTGCAGTGAGCCAAGAGTGGGCCATTGCACTCCAGCCTGAGCAACAGAGCAAGACTCTCTCAAAAAAAAAAAAAAAAAATGTCAATGATTAAAATTAAATGGCAAACAACATGGGAAATTACATTTGCAACATATGACATAATAAAGTTACTGTATAGAAGATTACACATATTGATGATAAAAATATGTCCTCTGCTATAGTTGGAATGTTCGTCCTCTCTGAAACTCATGATGAAACATAATCCCAAACGTAATGTTATTAAAAGGCAAGGCCTTTAAGAGGTGACTGGGTCATGAGGGCTCTGCCCTCAGGAAAAGATTAATCCACTCATGGGTTAATAGGATTAATGGGTTATCATGAGAGTGGGTTAGTTATCCTGAGGATAAGTCCGTTACATAAGCCAGTTTGGCTTTTTCTCCTGGGCCCCCTCACCATACAATACCTTCACCACCTCGAAACTCTACAGAGAGTCCCCATCAGCAAGAAGGTCCCTACCCAGATGTGGCCCCTAGAACTTGGACATCCTAGTCTTCAGAACTGTGAGACTAAATACACTTCTTTTCTCTATAAATTCTCTAGTCTTACGTATTCAGTTATAGCAACAGCAAACAGATTAAGACAACCTCTAATAACAAAGATAGGCAAAGGAAATAGTCAACAAATTCCTTCATCTCCCAAAAAAGGGAAACAGGGAAAGCCAACCATTTTTCTGTAATGTTCAACTTCATTTTAAAAAGGTGTACTAAAACGATTCTACTTTTGCGTATCAAATTAACATAAATTTCATGCTTACAAAGAAACAGCATTCGTGATAAAGGAAAACTGGAAACAACTGTGGAAAGAAAATCTGATACCAGAACAGCAAGTAAATCATTACACACATGTTCCAGCTTGATATCTGTCCCCCAAAAATTCATATGGTGAATTATAAATATACTTCAATTCCTCTAGCTAGTATTTCTAGCTCTCACTTCATGGAGGGAGGTTAATAGTAGAGAAACTAGAATCCTCAAAGAATACTGGTGGAAATAAAAATAGTACAACCGTTTTGGAAAAGGTTGGAGTTTCTCAAAATGTTGGACACAAAGCTACCACATAACCCAGCAATTCCAATACTCAGTATATACAGAAGAAAAACACAAGCAGACTGGGTCCAGTGGCTCACGTCTGTAATTCCAACACTTTGGGCGGCCAAGGCAGGAGGATCATTTGAAGCCGGAAGTTCCAGACCAGTCTGGGCAACAAAGTGGAACCCCATGTCTACAAAAATTAAAAAACAAAAAATATAACTGGGTGCAGTGGCATGCACCTATAGTCTCAGCTACTCAGAAGGCTGAAACATGAGGATAGCTTGAGTTCCAGAGTTTGAAGCTACGGTGAGCTATGACTGCACCACTGCACCCCAACCCAGGTAACAGAGCAAGGCCCTGTCTCTGAAAAAATAAAAATAAAACAAAAATGTATGTCCACACAAAAACTGGTATACAAACAGTCATGGTAGCATTCATAATAGCCAAAAAGTCTAAACAACTCAAATGTCTTATCAATTAATGAATGAATAAATACAACGATGTGGTATTCCATACAATGAAATATTAGCCATAAAAAAGAATGACTTTTTGTGTACTGATACAAGCTACAGTGTGGATGAATACAGAAAATATTATGGTAAATTAAAGTTAGAAGTAAAAATCACATATTCTGTTATTTCATTTATATAAAATGTTCAGAATAGGCAAATACTTAAGAGACAAAAAGTAGATTAGTGGTTGTCTAGGCCTGAGGGAGAGGACAGAGGAAGTAACTACTAATGGGTACAGGATTTATTTCTGTAGGGGTCAACTGAAAATGGTCTAAAATTAGTGTGTGGTAATAGTTGCACAATCCTATGAATATATTTTAAAAACACTAAATTGTATACTTTAAATCTGCTAAAAAAAAAAAAACTCTATGGCCTACATTTTCCAAATATTTGTCAAGACATAGTTACAGCTCTCATGGCAATGTTCATTTCATATATTCTGTAACTAGGTATGCTTGTATTCTTGATTAAGCCATTAAATGTCCACCTTAACAGTCAGCTTGTGTTAGGTGGATAAATTGATACTCTTCATTTGAGAGGATTAGTTTTTATATTTCTTATTTTCAACTTAAATTCAACATTCAATTAACTATGATCTCAGCCCTTAGAATCCCTACAGTATGGAGGTTTCTAAATGGCCTAAAATACAATGTCTTAACTAAATCCAGCTTCTTTTTTTTTTTTTTGAGACAGAGTCTTGTTTCATTGCCAGGTGCCAGGCTGGAGTGCAGTGGTGAGATCTCAGCTCACTGCAACCTCCGCCTCCCGGGTTCAAGCAATTCTCCTGCCTCAGCCTCCCGAGTAGCTGGGAGTACAGGCGCGTGCCACCATGCCCAGCTAATTTTTCTATTTTTAGTAGAGATGGGGTTTCACCATATTGGCCAAGCTGGTCTTGAACTCCTGACCACGTGATTCACCTGCCTTGGCCTGCCAAGGTTCTGGGATTATAGGCGTGAGCCACTGCACCTGGCTTTTTTTTTTTTTTTGTACTTTTAGTAGAGAAAAGGTTTTGCCATGTTGGCCAGGCTTGTCTTGAACTCCTGGCCTCAAATGATCTGCCTGCCTTGGTCTCCTAAAGTGCTGGGATTACAGGTGTGAGCCACTATGCCCAGCTAGAAGTTCTATTTTTTTTTTTAACATGTGTACATATTAATATCCAGTGTTTTTAGTGGCCTTAGCAAAGCTGGCTTACTAAGAAAGGATCTGTGGTGAAGTTCACTATATTCTCAGACTTGTCCTCATTTTCTGCTTACCCTGTTACAGACGCTGCATCCAGGTAGTACACAAACTGCTTTGCTACCAGAAGAAGTGTCGGGTACGCCTACATTACACCTGGCGGGAGCTCTGGTCAGGTAACTTTCTCTCTTGAGTTCATCCTCTTTTTGTATACCTTTTATGAGCCCCTAGGTCTGGGCTCAAGATGGATTTTTTTTTTAACCTTTTGGTTTGTTTAGGATGCCTTTGTTTTCATTTATTCTTTTTGTCTTTTTTTTTTTTTTTTTGGACATTTTAGCTTTTTTCTAATCCAGACCTGGATGTGTCACATGTCTATTCTATACTTTGTGTCTTGTTCCTTCTCCTCCCTATGTTTTTTGTCAACTGGTAAAAACAAATATTTCTTGTGCTCCAATAAATCTCCCTATGAGTAAGAATGAGGTAGGAGGAGTCCGTACAAACTTGGATTCTCGCTCGCTTCCATTTGGTAGCAGCATATGGACTATAGGGAGGCTTCTGTGTGTTTCCTCAGGAAGAGTAATCTTAGGAGGAGTGTCATAGGGAGGGATGGAGGGATGGGACAGGGATGGGGAGATGCAGGAATACTGTTTTCTGTGTTACATCTGGCATTATTACTGTTTACAGACAGTGTCACTTGTACCACTCCCCCTGTGCCAGAGACAAAACAGAAAATTACAGTGTTTACTTTTGTCTTGTATCCATTTGGTAGCCCAGTAAAGTCACTGCTACCCCTGCAGGCGGGAAGTGGCTCTTCTCTAAGAGTACAATTAATGCTGCTTGCCACCCCTTTCTTTTGTGTGACTAAATTGGAGGTTTCAGGAAAGCAGAGGAGACATGTTCCCTGAGGCAGTTGCTTGCTGCTAGATCCTGTGGCTTTTAACACCTGATGGTACAATAAAGTCTTCTCCAGATGATTACAGTGATGAAAGGTTGTCCACCCATGGGAGAACTGCTCTGTATTTTCAGCAGAATAGGTGTGATAGTGTCAGAGGCTTTATAAGAAACAGGCCAGTAACCCAGCCCCCTTGCATGGAATTCATCTCACTTGTTGTGACACATGATTTCCTCCCAACCCAATTTGGCTTTCTAAATTTAGTCCTCCGTAATGGGAAGTAGAGATCTTTAATTGATGGATTAGGAAGTTTTTGAAGTTACTGCCTATGGTGGTAAAGGGGGAGTAGGAGAATAACACTAAGTGGCAATAGTGGCATTTTGGTATTTTAGGAGAGGAGAGTATGATTGTGTGAGAGTTTGAGATTGAGAGAATGTCAGGAGAGTTTAAGAGAGATCAAAAGACATAAGTGACCAACAGTAGAATTAGGTAGCATTACCTCCTTTTAATATAAGGGACTATTATTGTTGCCTATGGATAGTTGTATGATTATTAGGCTCTAAAAGCATAGGATTAAAGAGAAAACACAATGCAGATCTTCAGATGTTGGTACAGTTGTAGGATTTTTAAGTACAAATGGTTTATGTGTATAACTTGAATGAAATTACACACTGTAGTACTAAGCAAGATGGTGGTAGTAGTTGTCTCTACCTGCCTCTTCTGATTCCCTTCTGGTTTTATTTTCTCTTTCATTCTATTTTCTTTTCTTTTTGTCCTAGCTAGTCTATCTCTGGTCTCTGTGATTTCTCTGACTTTTCTCTCATTCTCATGATCTGTTGTCCTCTTTCTCATTATCCTATTCCATTGTCTTACCCATATTGCCTTATACTATTGGTTCTGGTCTGTTTCCTGAGGCTCAGGGTTTCCTGTTATTCTCCTCCTAGCCCCATTTTGTATCCTTTGTTCTCTTGATGAATCGACACTTTTATCGGTATGAACTGTTCTGTGTGTTATTATAGTCATGCATTTTACTTTTTACATATGTCATAAACTCCAGAATACATTGCCCTCATTTTTGCTTAAACAAGCGATTATCTTTTAAAGAGATTTTAAAAATGTCTTTTTTTTTTTTTTTTACATTTCATTTGAAATATTTACAAATGATAAAAATGTCTTTTATATTTATCTTTTCTGACTCCACATTTTGCTCTTCTGACTAGGAAATGGTAAAGAAGAAGGCCATTCTTTATTCTGTGTTGGTCAGTTGACGTTACATCTTTCAGAACTTTCAGCTTTATTTATAATTATGTCCTATTCTCAGGACTAATTGCATGACAGCCTAAGGCCCTTGATGAGTTGAGGGGAAGTATATATGAGTGTCCTTAGAGAGGCATGGACTGTTGCTTGTCACAAAGGCATCCAGACATTTGTACTAGAGTTCTCTGCCAACTGATGTTAGCTTCTTTTCCTGCATAGGCTGGGTGAGCCCTCGTGGAATCCTGGCTCCATGTGTTCATATATGGAGTGTACAGTGAGATGCAGAGCAGCGGGGGTTTAGGAAAGCCGCAAAACAGAGCATTGTATCCCATGCAGTCAGAGCCCGTAATAATGTATAATATTGCATTCTGTGAATACAAATGTGTCTATGGTATATCCACCTACTCCTTGGCAGGAACTATGTCTCATATGTTGGAATGCCCATGTTTTCACTCTTTGCCTTCTAGACTTATGGATTTGAGAGAGCTGTGCGAAACTCATCATGGCAAATATGCTTATGTGTATATATCCTTTGCCATACATGCGCTGCACACTGTAATGAAATTTTATTTATAAGACTGGTAAGGCACGTGTTATTAGAATTGGGCACACAGAAGCCCTTGGGTATCTAGGAAGCAATCATCTAGGGTCCAGATGCCTTTTGTAGTTTGGAATGTGGGTGTTTAGTATCACTGTACTTCAGAGCTGATTTTTATTTCTATGCTGTTTGACTATATTAGCTCTTTGTTATTATTGGGGAGGTAGCCAGAGGTCCCCAGATTCCCATAATAAATTCCCAGGTGTGGTCTTATGGACAAGGAGGAGCCAGCTGTATTAGCTGGGGGTTCAATCTTGCCTGATAAGCTTTTCCTAGTTGGTTTTAGAAATACAAGCCCTGACCTACTCCCTGCTGCCACTGTCTGTTTCTATGATGCCTGTCACCATGGTATCTGAGTATGTGGGGAAATATATTTTGGCTACTTTTAACTTGAATATGGAAAGGAAAAAGTCCTATTGTTCTGCATTGCCCTGTTTTCAGCAATAACTATTTTTTACCACATTATAGAAAGTTTGAAAGCTCTTCTTTGACATCTAGGCAACCCAGATCTCCTAGTGTGAATAAAAGATTAGGTCTTAAAACTCTCCACTGATAGAGGTAGAAAACTGGGTTTTGGGATAAGATCATACTGAAATCGTTCTTTACTTTTGAGAATAGAATGAAAGCTACAGTCATCTTCATATCTAGAAAAATGTCCATTTGCACATATTTTGCATATAGTTTTACAGAGTTTCTGGACCCTCTGAAGCCCCTCCATGATCTTGTGTCAAAAGTCTTTGTCTTAATTTTAGGTTCTACAGCCTCCCAATTAATTTTGTTCTCACAGAATATCTTAGTATCTAGGTAAATATTTTTTCTGTTTTTCTTTTAGTCTCACTCTACAGTGGTGCGACCTGTGGTTCAAACAATCCTCCCCGCTCAGCCCCTGCCCCAGTAGCTGAGTCTTGAAGGTACGCATCATTACTCCTGGCTAAATTATGTATTTTTTGTAAAGACAGAGTTTTATCATGTAGGCCAAGCTGGTCTGGAACTTCTGACCTCAAGTGATCTGCCCACCTTGGCCTCCCAAAGTGCTGGGATTATAGGTGTTGAGCCATTGTGCTTGGCCAATATTTTTTCTTTATTTACTGGTCACACTGCGCTCCTACTGAGAACTTTAGATTAACAATCTCCTTTGAACTTCTCGAGGCTATAGACCATAGACCATTTTGTTCACTATTCTTATTTTCTGAGTGTTTTCTATAGCATATTAGGCCCTTATTTCAGTGTATCACATGGTTTTGCTATGTTTCCTTTTTTTTTTTTTTTTTTTTTTTTTTTTTTTTTTTTTTTTTTTTTTTTTTTTTTTTTTTTTTTTTTTTGAGACAGGGTCTCATTCTGTTGCCCAGGCTGGAGTGCAGTGCCACAATCTCAGCTCATTGCAACCTTCATCTCCTGGGCTCAAGCGATCCTTTCAGCTGAGCTTCCCGAGCAATTGGGACCATAGGTGAAAACCACCATGCCCAGTTAATTTCATATGTTTTTACAATGACTTGTTTAAATATCTATTTTTCCTCTCAAAAAACTTCTGGAGGGCAGGGCCTGTTTTTAAACCGTTGTTACATCTCTAGAAGACTACTTGGCTATTTATTTATTTATTTATTTTTTTGAGACAGGGTCTTACCCAGGCTGGAGTGCAGTGGCACAATCATGGCTCATTGCAGTCTCGACCTTCTGGGCTCAGTGGATTCTCCCACCTCAGTCGCCTGAGTAGCTGGACCATTATGCCTGGCTTATTTTTGTGTTTTTTTTTTTTTTTTTTTTTTTTTTTTTTTTTTTTTTTTTTTTTTTTTTTTTTTTTTTTTTTTTTTTTTTTTTTTTTTTTTTTTTTTTTTTTTTTTTTTTAGAGATGGGGTTTCATCATGTTGCCCAGGCTGGTCTTGAAGTCCTGGACTCAAGTGACCTACCTGCCTTGGCCTCCCAAAGTGTTGTGATTATAGCCATGAGCCATAGCATCTGGCCTACTTGGCTTTTTAAGAGGAACTCAGAAAACATTTGGATGAACAAATAAGTAGATGAATGGATATGTAGGATTTTCATTAATGATGGATCAACATTCTCCAAAGCAGCACAATGTTGTGTTTGACCCAAATAGTAATAATAATAGTAGAACCCAGTAGGATGTTGATTATGTTTCTGTTGAACTGACATCATTACCTTTGATAGGGCCAGCCATTCACCTTAGTTGATTTGATTTGTGAAAGAGAATAGTTAGTAATTTCTTTTTTTTTCTCATTCTTCCTTACCCACACAGTTGCATGGATTGCTTTTAATCAAATAAAAATGGAAACTTTGATGGTTTCTAAGCCATTAACCAAAGAATGAGCAGGACGTTTAGAGAGAAGATGTAGTTGTTGGAGAGGGAAATACTTGAGCTTCATGGAGTCAGCTTATTTTTTTTTTTTTTTTTTTT
>PVKP010031396.1:0-27003 GCA_004027715.1 Plecturocebus donacophilus | reverse complement strand
ATCTTTGATAGACCTGACAAAAACAAGCAATGGGGAAAGGATTCCCTGTTTAATAAATGACATTGGGAAAACTGGCTAGCCATTTGCAGAAAGCAGAAACTGGACCCCTTCCTGACACCTTACACTAAAATTAACTCGATGGATTAAAGACTTAAACATAAGACCTAACACCATAAAAACCCTAGAAGAAAACCTAGGCAAAACCATTCAGGACATAGGCATAGGGAAGGACTTCATGACTAAAACACAAAAAGCATTGGCAACAAAAGCCAAAATAGACAAATAGGATATAATTAAACTCCAGAGCTTCTCTACAGCAAAAGGTACAATCATTAGAGTGGACCTGCAACCAACAGAATGGGAAAAATTTTTGCAATCTACCTATCTGACAAAGGGCTAATATCCAAAATCTACAAAGAACTAAAACAGATTTACAAGAAAAACAAACAAACCCATTCAAAAGTGAGTGAAGGATATGAACAGATACTTTTCAAAAGAAGACATATATGAGGCCAACAAACATATGAAAAAATGCTCATCATCACTGGTCATTAGAGAAATGCAAATCAAAACCACATTGAGATACCATCTCACACCAGTTAGAATGGCAATCATTAAAAAATCTGGAGACGACAGATGCTGGAGAGGATGTGGAGAAATAGAAACACTTTTACACTGTTGTTGAGAGTGTAAATTAGTTCAGCCATTGTGGAAGACAGTGTGGCAATTCCTCAAGGACCTAGAAATAGAAATTCCATTTGACCCAGCAATCCCATTACTGGATATATATTCAAAGGAGTATAAATTGTTCTATTATAAAGACACATGCACACGTATGTTCATTGCAGCACTGTTTAGCAAAGATCTGGAACCAACCCAAATGCCCATCAATGATAGACTGGACAGGGAAAATGTGGCCCATATACACCATGGAATACTATGCAGCCATAAAAAATAATGAGTTTGTGTCCTTTGTAAGGATGTGGATGAATCTGGAAACCATCATTCTCAGCAAACTGACACAACAACAGAAAATCAAACACCTCATGTTCTCACTCATTGGCAGGTGTTAAACAATGAGAACACATAGACACAGAGAGGGGAGCATCACACACTGTGGTCTGTTGCAGGGGAATATGGGAGGGCCAGTGGGGGATAGGGAGGTTGGGGAGGGATAACATGGGGAGAAATGCCAGATATAGGTGACAGGGAGATTGAGGCAGCAAACCATATTGCCATGTATGTACTTATGCAGCAGTCCTGCATGTTCTGCACATGTACTCCAGAACTTAAAGTGCAATAAAAAATATATATATATACATTTTTTTAAATGACACTCATTTTACAGTATGACAGCAAGAACAAGAAGGCAGAACTTGGTCTCGTTTGACCTCACTGAGGTAACTCAAATTTTGGGTGTAATGGGCACACCAGGAGATTCCAATTTTTCACTGTTCTGTGCAGGTCCAAAATATGGACCATAAGAACACCATAATTCTAATTTTAGGGTTACAAATAAATATTAGCAAATAGGTAAATTCTCAAATATAGAATCCATAAATAAAGGTCAACTGTATCTGTAAAAAAAATTAATCAATATTATAGTATTATATTACATTATCAATTTTTAATTTTTATTTGAATGTTTTCTTAATGTATAACTACCAAACTATATTAGTTGGATTTAATCATTCTTGGTTGGTAATAAATAAAGGCCATTAAATAATGTTACACTTTTCTCCCCCCATGGTATTTTTTCCCCAACTTGACAGAGAACAACATGAGAAGTCCTTGAGGAAACCAAGTAAGAGCAATGTAGTGTCAATGAAGATCTAAAAAGGTATTTATTCAGGGAGTTAGGGACCATGTATATTCATTCAGCACAAGGCTACAGACCTTGGGTGATCTGGGTTATTTGCTAGGGAAATCACTAGTATGTCCAAAACATATCCTTGATTACACTACTACCAAAGCAATATTTTTTTCCCAACTACCTCCCACTCTGCAAGAAATAACACAGCAGAATCAAGGTACATTGAAAAACAGACTGTGGCATGAATCTGTCATCTGTCATCAAGCTTCCACTCAAATGGGACAGCAAATACATGGATATGTTTAACTCACTTCATGACCTTTAACACTGGTGATTATATCATCCATAATGTTTGACACGAACAAATTCATCATCATCATCATTTATGAGCTTAGGATAAAGTAGGCTTATTCTCAACCAAGATCTGGAAGTAATGTTGGCATTGAAATGCTACTCACCATCACCAGTTCTGCTGAACTAGCTATCGCTGGATGTCTGAAGATAGCAAAGTAACATGTCCTGGTGAGCTAGTGTGAAACAAGCAGGAAGGCCAGAAGAAACACTTCCAGCAACACATAAAAATCAACCTTAGATGGCTTAGTCTAATCATGACATGTTAGAAGAGTGCTTTGTCTCTAGTAGTTAGTAGTGAAATGGTTCCGCTTAAGCAAAGGGCATAAGCAGGACTGATAATAACCAAGGCTTCAAGAAATCAATGATATTATTATAACAGGGCCTCTATGATATTCATACTCTCCATTAGTGATTTTACCAGAAGAATCATATATTCTCTCTGCTGCCTTCCTTTCTGTGTCATCTCTTTTCTCTCATATTTAGTCCAACAAACATGTAATAAATAGCTGCTGCAGAAATCTTCCCCATTTGGAATCTGTGTGTATCATGATGCCTCTGCTGAGAATCTCACCTCAGTGGTGACTTCCCCTACATAACTGCACACCTAGTTTCCTTGACCCCATGTTATTGACGTTCCACCAGGAGGCATATAAAAGCCCCTCTCCAGCCATGGCCCTCACTGTTCCGGCACTCTAGCGTCAGTCCTTTCCTTAGACCTACATCCTCCAACCAGAAACGTACTCTTCTCTACCAATGTATATGGATCCCTTTCCTCAAATCTCAAAAGTTACATGAATAGAAAGGTTCATATAGTCCTCTTCAAACACATACAAGCATATAAAGAAAACTGATGTTTTTTAAAGTTATTATTTCTTTACAAATCCCCTAACAAAAGTTCATCTTGCTTTACATAAGATTTATCGTTCTTTTCACTTTCATAACTAAGCTAATATACCATCTATGTTTAGTTTTGTTTCTTGTCACCAAATGCATGTTTATATTTTTTCAGTCTTTTCAAAATACAATTCAAGTGAATATTCTTAGATTCTTTTGTTAATGTATATATTAATACTAGATGCCAATGAGATAAAAGCCTTGTTGTTTAGGCAGAGAGAAATTTTCCAAATGTTGGTAAGTTAACTACATGTTTTCAAGACCTGTTATAATTTGTTTTTGTGGTTTGTCTTGCTCTTTCTTTTTCCTTTTGATCTAGTGCTGAGGTTACAGTTCTATATATGCTTTGCATATAAATGAGTTTAACACTATCCACTTAGACTTCATAGTCACATTTGAGATCAGAAATGAGTTTGTTTCTACCTCCTTTGTGGCTTATATTATCCTTTCTTGTAACTGGAATCATCAAAACCATGCATGAAAGTGCATGTAGATCTCTCCAAAAACTTCAGTGTCATTTTTCACTCAATAGCACCTATTAACCTGTTGTTTTGTCACACCAGTTGGTCTCAGAGCAGAGCCCAGAAGAAAGTAGACACGTGACAAACAGGATTTTTGCTGAAGGAAAATGACTGTGGAAGGTCATACCCACATGCATGCGTAGGACACTCAAAGCTGCTGCTGCCAGTCAGTGTTTGAAAAGTAGCCCCAGTAGGCACTGGTGGGAGGGCACTGATGACAAAGCTCACCTTCATCACAGTTTTGCCCTAATTCTTTTTTCCACTCATGTAATGCCTGGTTTTTTAAAGATGAAGGTCCTTTATATTGTATAGGAGGTTTCAATATGCTATAGCCTCTTAGGAACTGGTCTGCCATTTCATGAAATGCCAAAGACATAGTCAGGTACTGAGTTGTAAATGTCTGTGGTGCCTATGATCGAATGTAATTTTTTCCTGCATGATCATCCATTGCGGTGTTTGTAATTAGCAAAAAATGAGCCTGATTTGTTCTCCTTTGTAGAGCCAGGCCGAGGCCCACTACAAAGGAAGTAAACATGCCAAGAAGGTCAAAGCACTAGAGGCAACGAAAAATAAACCCAAAATGGTTTCTTCCAAGGACAGCGCAAAGGCTAATCCCAGCTGCTCCATCACTCCAATCACAGGCAACAACTCTGACAAATCAGGTCAATGACACTTTTTGTTCTTTACATTCTTTGTGTTTCTCCTGTTCCCCTGCCCTAACCCCATTTTCCTGCCCTCAGTTGTTGCATGTTACTCTCCATGATTTGTTTTCATGATAATGATATTAACATGTTTCCTTCATGGGAAGGATTATATGTTTGCACGGAATCTAAGCATTTGATATGTTGCCATTCCATGTTGTTAAATATATACGTTTATGTATATATGTGTGTATGTAAATATATATATAAGTATATATGCATGAAAATGAGTAGAAACTACTTGATCACAATGTGTTTAGACTAAAATCTGGAAATGAATCTAAAATACTGAGTTTATTACTTCTTTCTATTTATTTTATGTTTTTTACTATAGACTTTATTAGTGAAGGACTTCTTAAACTTGTTTACTAATAGATATTTTTATATTCTCTTACCCCAATAAAAAGGAGTTGAGGAGCAAAAGGGGTAAACTTTCTGAGAGAGTGGCATTACTAAATGAATCTGGAAATACTCTTAGTAATAGAAGATACTGTTTTTTGAAGATCTTCAGAGTTCATCTCAGAGTTACAAATGCACTTACATATTTTAAGGGAATTATTTCCAAAGAAATGAACTGATTAACAGAAGACCTTTATATGTAAATGGAAATGGGTTACTAGGTGAAAGGCCTCTGAAGAAGAGTCTATATTTCATAGTACCAGTGAATGGGTAGAATTTCTGAGTAGGTTCATTCAGTGGAAAGACAAAAAATTCATATTTTTGTAGCATGGATACCATGAAACTGGATGTTTAATAGGCTTCCACATTCTCACATCTGCCTCTCAGGGCCCGTGACAGATATGTCATCTTGTTCCGTGACTCATTGAGAAATAATGTCTGTTAAAGGAGACTAAGAAAAGATGTCTCTTTCTCTTATGTTTGATGCTCTCTTTAGGGGCCTCCCTCTTGTAGGAAACAAGTTTCTGATTCTCTTCTACTTCTGAAATCACTGGAGAATCTTAGAAGGAGACTTAAGAATGCTTTCCTGTGGCTTTTGGGGAAAATCAAATCCATTACTCTAAGAGGAAGGTTCAGAAAACCTGTTCAAACAAAGAGACTATGGGAAAAGGGGCCATTATTAATTAGGCTCCATAGATGCTGGCTCCAAAAGCTCTTCGGCCTAGAAGGAGTGAGCTAAGCTAAATTTGGTAATAAAGACTTTTTGTTCTTTGTACAATAAGATCACTAAATCACGTTATCTGATGAACAGATATAGTCAAAAATGCCAGATTATGTCTCCTTCTCTAAAGAACAAAGCCTTTTTAGATATATTATCTAATTGATCTTCAATCAATATCAGTTATAACATCAAATAATGTCTCTATTTTGCAAAATTCTAAACTGCTGAGGTACACACTGTGTCAGTTATTTGCTGGAGGCTACCCAGTGTTTGGAAGATCAGGAACCATCACCTGCTGACTTCCTGCCTGTTTTCATTTAATGCAGGATATCACTGCCTCTATGAAATAATACTCTGCAATACTCTGCAGAAGGTTTTGTTATCTAAATTATGCTCTTTACCTTCCAGCAAAACATATAAGTAAAATGATAAAACAATGGAGGTTAGTTTCACTTTATTCTTTCAGATAATAGAACAGTTGGTAGGTACTACACATATTGCAATGTTGCTACTGAGTAAGCTCAGTGTTTCACTTAAGTATATTATTATTTGAAAATTGGGTTAGCTCTAGGGATAATAGTAAAAGTATTAAGCAGAAAAAAGTGTCAAAATCAGAAATAGAGATGGAACAATCAGAGAAGAATCCATTGTTTAAAAATCAGTGTGGAAGAAAAGAAAATAGAAAAAAAAAATGGTCACAGATTAGGAGATAAAACCAAGGAAAGAGTGATACAGAAATAGAAAAGCCAAAGAAAAGGTCCTGGATTATAGTTACAGCATGCCTTACACCTATGAGATGCCCAATTTCAATGAGCATATGTTGAAATAAAGTTTAAGGATTCGATGCTTTTATTCCAGTACTCGAACGTTAGCGGGTGCTCAGTAAAACAAAAACACTTCCTAAGCAGTTGTGTTTGCCTACAGAGCATTTGGGAAACACCAGGATAAAAGCATAGCAGTGGTGTGAACAAGAAATGAGAATTAAGATCTGAAACCCAGGGGAGAGGAAAACAAATCTCAACCACAGCATCTCCTCTTCAGTACATACGTGGTGGTCTTTCTTCCTGCATTCTTGGCTTCCTCTGCCACTTTCTTAACCCCCTCCTAGTACCTGTAGTCTAACAGTATTGATGTCACTCACTGTAAGACTATCCAGATTTGGACTAGAAGTAATAGAAACCACCTACATTTGGAGGTTATCTCATTTTTCATGTTTCCTTACTCAAAAATCTGTGTAAATTATTTGGTAACTCATTTGCTGGGCCATTACTTTTTTGTTTCTCCGTGTTTCATATAAGTATTAATACTAATGAAATATTTTATTTGTTCTATTATATTTATAAAAGCTACACCAAAGTCATTTAAAGATGGCACTATTTTTTAAAACAAAAAAAAATGTATTTGCTAAATAGATATATGTTATTTTGTCACCGTCAACCATATGTCAGTTTCTAAGCAAGAATTCCCACATGGGTTTTATAGAATTTTCAAGTTGGAAAATTAGAAGCTTTGCCCAGATGAGAAACCTGGTCCAAACAATGTAATACCTAATGTATGGTTAACTGCCTGTTTCTAAATCCTTGAAAATCTCCCACAGCTTTGTCAGAATCATAGATTTTTGTTGATATCTGGCTTTCATTTCATTTAAAATCCCTTTTTAAAAAAACACGAGACACAAAAATCAGTGCTTCACAAAAGGTCCAGGTACAATGTAGGGAGAAAGAGGGTGGGAATAGGAATGATGGCTGTAATAATTGACTGAAATGTTTTATTTCAGACAATGTTGCTTTAAAGAATAAGCCAAAAATTAGACTAAAAGTCACTGTGAAAATTCATGACTGACTGGCAAATCTCATGAGACTGAAATTCCCCAGCATTGGTCTTTTCTTCTGAATGAAGAGTTCCTGTCAAGTGGGCCAAAGTAGTATCTATGATTCTCAGATATTTAAATGAAAAGTGAAAATGTTACTCACTTGATGTCTCAGCTGCCAGATTTCAAATATGCAGGCACTCACAGCATCCAGAGGGCTGACTAATTCAATTTCCATTCTCATGTTTTAGCATCAATACTTTAGCAACAGAGTGTTGTTCAATGACAGCAAATTTTGAGAGTGAGGGAATAGCCAGGTGTTAATGGAGGGAGCTTCTGGGAGAGCAGCATTCTGGAAACATCCATCAAGATAAAGTGTGATTTCAAGGTATCTGACAAGAAACTTGGGACCCATAGGTTTACTCTTTTTTTGAGACAGAGTCTCGCTCTGTCGCCTAGGCTGGAATGTAGTGGTGCCATATCACTGCAACCGCCACCTCCCATGTTCAAGCATTTCTCATGCCTCGGTCTTCAAGTAACTGGGATTACAGGTGCCCACCACCAGGCCTGGCTAATCTTTGTATTTTTAGTAGAGACGGGGTTTCACCATGTTGGCCAGGCTGGTCTTGAACTCCTGACCTCAAGTGATCCACCTGCCTTGGCCTCCCAAAGTGCTGGAATTACAGGTGTGCACCACTGTGCCCAGTTGGTGAACACTTCTGCTTCTCGAGAGCACACATTGTGTATTCTAAGAAGTGATCTAAAAGTCTTCCAAGTGCTAGGGAAGCCCTCTTACCTGCTATTTTGGCACTTGGGACAACCATTTTTCTCTTTTACGTTGCATTCAAAGATATAATTTGGTTCATGTTATATCCAGATCTGTATAAGGCAAAGAGATTTGTTATAACGGAGCTATCATGTTTTGGGATATCATGACTAGCTTTCTTTTTTTCTCTCAGGTCAGTAAAAAAAATGGGTTTAAACTACAATAGCATGAATTGCATTTATTATAAGAAGTTCTAACTACATGATTTGTAAAATTAGATATATTTCATTAAAGCTATTCTTCAGTTATCTGAGGTAGAATTACATGTAAAATCCAAAGAAACAGCTTTATAGTCTCCTAGGATCTGTCCCAACTTTTAATGATGCATCAGAGGAAGTTGGAAACATAATGGGAGGGAGGGAAGATGTGCTTTGGGAGAATTGGGGTCAAAACACAGCAAGCATTAGGCAGCTTCAGGAAGATGGCTAGAACATATTGGCCAGACACTACCCAAATTTCCCCCTGGAGTTCAAGTGTCATAATGCCATATGATAATACACTTCCCTGTGATAATATGCCCAGTACATCAAATTGAAGGCTCTCTTGTGACAGCATTTAACAACTCATACCAGGTTAAGAAAAATACAGAGCTTCCAAAAAAAATCCTGTTTCTTAAAAATAATTAAATATTATGATAGTCAACCTAATGATAAAATATTGTGATAGTCAATCTAATAGTTCATATGTCTGGGCTGTAGCACTGGATTTGTTTTAAAAAATTAATTAGATATCAAGTTGAGAAAAAGATATTTCTAGTTTAAAGTATGTAAAGCTACTTAGAGCTAAACAGCCTTTAATTAGTTGGTGTCTAAACAGATGAAAGCATATGGAGTGATTCAAAATGCTATAGATGTATTTATAAATGCAATCAAGAGCAAACATAATTGAGCCAGCATCTTTTGTTGAAATATAACAGTAGGAACACCTTAAATTTGTTCAGCTTACAAGATGTAGTTAGATACCTGTTTTTACTTGACTGTCATAATCCTTTGATAGTGCTGAAATTAGTATCCATTGTTTATTCACTCATGCAACAAACTTGGTATCCATTTATTCACTAAACAAATATTATCTATCCTAAATAGCATAGTGCCTATGGGTGCAACAGTAAACAGAAGGACATTTGTTGCTCTCAAAAAGTTCCAACCTAGTGGTGTTTTTTTATTGTCATTGTTAGATACTAGGGATTTAAAGAGAAATAATATATAGTCACCACTTTCAAGCTGCTCCCCAAAATTCAGTAACAATGAAGAACATGGGTAATGGGAAGAGTAAGTGGTTTATGTCAGGTTGCACAACTCAAATCCCAATGAAGTAAGCATGGAACAAGAAACCCTGAGTTTCCATCAAATAGAGTCAGGATGGAAACTCAGGGTTTCTTGTTCCATGCTTATTTCATTATTCCAATTACTTCTAAACTTCTGTGACTTGGAGGAGTAAATGCAAGTATTCCAATGGGCAAAGGCAGAAACCACTAACCACTTTCTAAAGAATTGATGAGTAGGACCATATATTACATTTACATTGCTTGCTGACTGTTTTGGTATAAGCTGTGGCAGTGAAGGGACCATCAAGCCTTTGCTTCATTGATAAGCCTTCGTTTCTATGCAGGATATAATCTGTAGTGTTTTAGTGTAATAGTACAAAAATTTTAGAAGCTACAAATTTTTTCAAGGACAAATTTGAATAAAAGCACTCATTTTAGGTAAATGGCAAAGATAAATGTGTTCTCAAAGCTCCTGCTTGACAGTTATAGACTTTACATGTCTAGAGTGAAATGTACTCACTGAAATAGAGGCCAACACTGAGACGGGGCATTGCAGAATGGCAGGAAGCTTGCCCTGCTGCCCAAAGGGTATAGCTGAGTTCTCTTGAACACACTGCAGATTTTCAATAGCATTTTGAATTATTCTACCTAAAATATTTCCACTGAGGACAGGGAGATAGTTTCATTTATCCCACACCCATGCCCAAGGGAGACCGTGAGGTAATAGTGTTAGAAAAAAACATGAGAAGGAGAAAAAAAGGATAGGACATCTTGAAACAGCTCATTTTCATTTTCAGCATGTTGTGCTTTTGCATGGTGGCAGCTCCTCAGGTGTAAACCCAGAGTGGTTATTAATGAGCAATCAGTATGATTTGCCTCAAAAGTTGCAGTTTAGCTTTTTGTGGTCACCCTGTTTTGCCATGTGAAAGTGCATTTTCAATTTTGTCAAAGGCTTTTCTGCCATAGATACAAATGGAGACCCTCACCTTATCATTTTTATGAGTTACCCTGTATACTTCACAGTTTTTGTGTGTTGTTACAAACAGAGCCAAGTTTTCCAATTGACAACTTCTCATTTCTGTTCACTGCCACAGGACTCCATCAATTAGCCAGCAAGGTCTTCCTAGCTGCCTCTTCACCCTTATCTGTCTCTGTAACGGGACCTTGTGATGTTGAATGGAAGAAAAATCGTTTTCTGCTTTGGCAGCATCTGCATTTATAGACAAGCACCCTCATAAATTTGGCATACATCTATCCAAATCCGGGAGGCCAGAATTTCCTATCCTTCATAAAATAATAGATTAACAATATTTATGATGAACATCTTAAGTCTGAAGTTCTGGGGTACAATCATGTAGAACATAAATGAGTCCCACTTGTCTAAAGAGAACACACCATTATACTAAAGCTTATATTTTCATGAAATATACATATATCATTACGAGTTTCAAAGTCAACTTAAAAAATATAAGTGCCTCCATCTTTGTCCATGCACCTTGAATTTGACAATAGCATCCTTCCAGGTAAGGCTGAAGATTCTTAGTAGTTAAATGTTTGTCATCCTCTGGGAACTAACTTCTGAAACTTTAGAGCATTTTATATTGCTTTCAAATAATGCTGAACATTTGCTGTCAGTTTCTCCACTTCTGATAGCTATTTTCTAGTGCTGCTCTAAGAAAAGTGAACCAAAAAGTTGAGGCTGATTTATGATTTACTGAGTGTCTGTTAATTATGATTTACTGAGGATATATTATAAACCACTCCAAAAAGCAAAACCTAGGATTCCTCCTTGTTAAAGCTTATATCATTATTAAAAACATTTTTTATCTTCATATTTATTTTAACTAGTATTTATCTCTTTTGATTACATTTATATACAACTTTCTTACATTAAAAAGATATTGGAATATACAAGGATTTTATATGTACGTTGAATAATTCTGTAAATGTATAACCATAATGCCCTTGAGATTTCAACAAAAGTTATTACTTACATTTTTATGACATTCTACTTATTTGCTTCAGGTAGAATTCTCTTACAGTGACTTATTTTTCTGACATGGGTGGATGATCAAATAGAGCTCCTCAGTAAATATTTGTATATTCTGCGTGTGAGGCATATGTGGTAAGCATTTTGGGGGATTCTGAGTCCACTTTTTGTTTTTCTTTTTTTTTTGAGACGGAGTGTCACTCTATTGCCCAGGCTGGAGTGCAGTGGCACGATCTTGGCTCACTTCAACCTCCGCCTCCCTGGTTCAAGTGATTCTCCTGCCTCTGTCTCCTGAGTAACTGAGATTGCAAATGTGTGCCACCATGCCCAGCTAATTTTTGTATTTTTAGTAGAGACAGGGTTTTTCCATGTTAGCCAGGCTGGTCTCAAACTCCTAACCTCAAGTGATCTGTCTGCCTCCACCTCCCAAAGTGCTGGGATTATAGACATGAACCACCATGGTCAGCCTGTGTTTACTTCTAAGGATGCTTATGGTTCAGTGTCACACAAAGGTACTCTTATAGTATAATGCTTTTAGTGTTTTTTCACTGAAACATGTCTAAAGTCTGTTCCTCTTTCCTGACTCTTTACTTGAAGCTCAGGTTCACTGCTGTGAGCAACAGGCATAATAGTTGCAGTAATGGATTGGTGCTCTCATTTCTATAGACCAGCACTGCCTAATAAAACACTGTGTGATAATGGAAATGGTCTATAATCTGTGTTGTCCAACATGACTGTGGCTAACAACATGTGACTTTTCAGCACTTGAAATGTGCCTTATGTTACTGAGAAAGTCAATATTTCATTTTATTTAATTTTGATTAATTCTGAGTCACCCTACAAGGCTAGTGGCTACTGTATTGGACAGTATACCACTACACTGTGGTACTCGTTGCTCTTTCAACTAGCTGTGATTCCAGGGAAGTTCATCAATTCTGTGAACCTCTCTTTTCCAGTCTGTAAAGTAGAAATAATGCCCTCCCTATTTAATGACAATGTTGTATGGATCAAATGAAATGATTATAAAAGAGCTTTACAAAATATAGATTATAACAGGAATGCCTGTTATTGATGTTCTTGCAGATGTTTTTTCTTTCTTTCTTCCCCCGTGGTACTTATTTTAGCCACCCTTCTTTCTGCTTTTTGTGAAAGATGATGGCAGCATCTTGTAATAGCCAGCTATCATCATCTTCCATTACACTGCACCTAGTATCCTATAGTCTAGAAAAATAGATCCAAGTTTGTTAGACTTACATGCAAAAAATAATTTTCATAGCAATACTAATAATAACATGTAACTGAATGAGCATTATGTGCTTTACGGCATGCTAAATATTTTATATGCACTATCTTATTTAATGATTACAATAGTATTCTGATGGATATTAGAAAGTGACACCCAGAGAGGGGAAACAATGACCCAGAGCTTTTCAGATAGAAAGTATTGGGTTGGTGCAAAAGTAATCACGTTTTTTGCCATTAAAAGTAATGTTAAGTAATGTACTGATTATGTTACTGCTATATAAGGATAGTAATTTTTGCCATTAAAAGTAATGGTTAAAACCATAATTCCTTTGCACCAACCTAATATTTTTAATGCCATAATCTCACTTGGGCTGTCCATCAACCCTACTATCATTATACATATACTCACTGCATCTGGGTCAATATCTGTAAATTTACACTTACTGCTTATGCTTTCTGAAGGCTGAGATTTATTTACTAGATGACACTTTGAGAAGTCTGACATCTCAGAAATGTGTGTTGTTTCTTTCCACAACCTATTTTACAACTGTTTTTTAAAAATCAAGTTGTGAGAGACCTTACATAAGAATATATTAACGAAGGTATGATTCCTGAGTGCCATTTACCTACTTTGTATCCATAGCATAGTAGAATGAGCATGAGCTTGAAGTCAGCTCTGCCTCTCACTGAACTCATATAACCTTGACCAAGTCATGCTCTTAGAGCTTTTGCTTCCTCATCTAAAAAATGGAAGTGCTACATATGCTCCATGGAATATTATGCAGCCATAAAAAAGAATGAGTTCATGTCCTTTGCAGGGATATGGATAAAGCTGGAAACCATCATTCTCAGCAAACTAACACAGGAACAGAAAACTAGATACCACATGTTCTCACTCATAAGTGGGAGTTGAACAGTAAGAACACGTGGACACAGGGAGGGAAACATCATACACCAAGGCCTGTAAGAGGGTAGGGGGAAGGGGAGGGATAGCATTAGGAAAAATATCCAGGGTAGATGATGAGTTGATGGGTGCAGCAAACTACCATAGCACATGTATACCTGTGTAACAAGCCTGCGCCTTCTGCACATGTATCCCAGAACTTAAAGTATATATTTTTTTTAAAAAATGGGAGTGCTAATACCTATGTCCTAGGATTGTTGTAAGGATTAATGAACTAATACATGTAAGATGCCTGGCTCAGTGCCTATCATGCAGCAGACACTCAATAAATGGTAGTCATAAAAAGTAACCATTTGTTCAAAGAAATTTCCAGGCCCTGTCTATATTTTGACTCTATGATCATTTCATGAAATGCTGGCATGTACTAGTGACCCGTACTTACATTCCTCTTTATGTACTTGTTTTATTGGTTCATAGTAATTATTTGCACTTGTGTTTTTATTCCAGGACGTTAAGGTGTCATGAGCCTGACTTTCAATGAGACGTTTAAAGATGTGGAAGGGCCTTCTTGGTCTTCCTCACTTTTGTATGAAATGGTGGAAATGTCTTTCTACCCATCCTTCCACTGGTTAATGTGTCTCATCTGTTAGATTCCCTGCAGCCCCTGCTACTCTATCCATACACAGTAGTGACATAATTAGTACATATTAAGTGAATGTCATTAAGTGGCATTCAAAAAGGAAGACCTGGTGCCCTCCCTAGAATGTGGACAGGGCAAGAAGGCACTGTCTTAGCTCTTTTTCTTTGTTTTCATTAAGATGGATGCCCACCTCACAGGTTGACAGTTGCTGTGTGTACAGCACAGTATTGAAAGAATGACCTGACACATCCCCATCTGTGGAAAGAGAAAATTGGGTGCTACATGTGGGGAAGCAGCCTGCCTGGACCCAGGGTTGGCTACTGAGATCAAAAAGATTAGGGAGGAGGGTGTGATCCGAATGAGAAGCACACCCCTGCCTGAAAAGTCCCTGCTGCATTTATGTCAATAAAAAAGCAGAAACTTGTTAGCCCATATATTTTATGTCCAGCTTTTGCAAAAAAATTTCTTGATATATAATTTTTTTATATTCCTTATAGGCTATTAATTACTTAGCTTAGAACATACATGCTTGTTTTCTTCAAATACAAAATAACAAATAGTAGACGTTCTTATCACAGAGAGATTATTTTATTCCTTGCTTTGAAATGTTTGAACTTCTATCAGTGTCATGATTTTTGCCCATTTAACAAGCAAAATGGCCATATCAACATTAAAAATAATTTGTCTTCCCTAGCACTATGTCATTGTTCTTAGTTCCCCATTAAGGAAAATAATTTTACTCAATGTGGAAAGTAATTTATATACTGCATTTTTAGTTTAGGAAAAATTATTTGCTTATTTCTTTTCAACCAAAACTTTGCCCAGTCCTTTGACTAACCCATAGGACATATGATTAATATCCAATAGAAGTTTTGTAAGTACTTTTAAACATCATTAGCAGCTGTCCTGCTAATATTACTTACAGTATTTTAAATTGAGAGAACCCTTTTGGAAGGCAACTTCATAGAATAAATCAAGAACCATAGTGATGTTTATTCCATTAGAACAGTCAATTCCTCTTCCTGGATTCTATACCAAGGCAATAATCCTTAATACAAAGCAAGAAAAATAAAATAGTAAGCATTAAGATGTCTAATGCAGCATTCATATTAATGAAAAATGGAAACAAGATTATTGGTACTAGGGAAATTACTTAAATAAAGTATTTGTATTATGCAGCTTTAAAGTAAATAAAAGTAGCAACATAGAAAAGGCAAGTAATATATTAAGGCAGAATGAAATGATAGGCAGAGACACAGAGGTTCTTGACCTCTGTTTGTGCCATGGATGCTGGTGGCTGGCTAGTGAAGCCTGTTCTCAAACTGATATTTTTGAATCTATAAAATTGAATTGACAGTTTTTCAAAGAAAATCAGTTATATTAAAATACAATTGTCGATTTTTAACTATGATATAGTAATATAGCAATAATGCATTAAATAAGATCTAGCAGTGGGTCTAAGATCTAGCAGTGGGCCTAATATCTACCATAATTTTGAAATGGCGAGGAGTATAAATAATATTTCAAGCATTTTATGACAACTGTAGTGTCTGATGAGAATATCTGATTTCCGTTGGTGACAAAGTTACAGGTACTGCTAGGACTACTATTGTTTGTCACCTTCAATTATAATTGAAGAAAGTGCTAAATTTCCATTAAGAAAAAATGAAAATAAAAATGTGGTTTTTGCCATCCAAGTTTTTGGATCCCTTGAATTCATGGGCTTCTCGCAAGTCCACAGAGCCCAGTTTGAAAACTCCTGTTTAGTGTGACAGGATAATGAGTTATGTTCTCTATACTCCATGTGAAGTTATTTTTACAATAACTTCTAATGTCTTGATGAGGTCTATATATCATGGGGCACAGGTAGGATGGACAGGAAACTCTTACCATTTATTTTATATAATTGTGAGTTTCATAGTTTGCAATGCAACGTCATATCTATTTCTTGCTCAATTCTGTTATGGTCACAATTGCACAGTCATAAATCTCCATATACTAATGTTCCTAAGAGACCTAACATGATAAGAAACTCCCAAACTACTTTAAGGAATCAGACCTCTTAAAATAATATCACATTAAGGCTTTTAACTGCTCAAGATAATTTTTAGAGCTATGTATGACATGAACTCCAAAATTCCTGTCCTCTGGATGGCAAAGACCAAGAGAAAATACTACCACATGGTTACAAGGTCAAGCTCCCAAGGACATAAAACAAGAGGAGAGGGAAACCTAATCCAGTTTTTTTGTTTGTTTGCTTGTTTCAGGGACATGCAGCCACGTTTACTGACCAGCTTGCTGGGCTGGCTTGAACAGCAGGCTTATAGGGGTCCTAGACCCACAGTTTATCCTAAGGTACCCACTTTTTATGACAGAACAAAGCAGAAAGGTAAATTAATTAGGTAAAGCACATCAGACTTGCCAAAGGCTAACACTAGCCTCACAAGTCCTTTTTTCCATTAAAACTTTACAAGAGATAAACAGTGATTTTTAACATTCCTTCAACCAGTTTGCACAGAGAGAGAGGTCAGAAGGCTGACTGGTAAGAAATTCTTACCTTTCACCAGCATGCTAGGTTTCTGGGTTCCTTATCCATGAGCGGCCCTAGCAACCCTACTTCTTGCACCATCGCCCTGAGGGCCAAACCATATCACAAAGAAAAATCATCTTTTTCAGTTTCATACATAGGCAAAAAAAAAAAAAAGCCTCTCAATTTTGCAAGATGCCGCCCAACAGGCTGCATGGAGGAAGTGGATTAACATTTTCCATTCCAGCCAAAGCAAAATATGCATGACAAAACGTAGACATTAGCTACTCCACTTAGCACCCAATATCAAACTGGCAAGGCTGAAACTTGTCCTTGGTTGATGCCTGTCATCATTAATCCATTCAAAGTGGCGTGGAATGACCTCCGGCCAGGAGTTTCAACATGTGGTCTCTGGAGAAGATGGAAGGACAGACAGTAGCCCCAAGTAACAGACAAGATAAAATAGGGTACGGAGAGAAAGTGAGAGAGAAAAGCATGGCCTGTGGTGGGGTAGGGAAGGCAAGGAATTCAGGGAGGCCAGGGAAACACCCACAGATCCTAGCAACGCTGAATCAAAGTTCAGGTGGCTGCTTGTCAGTTACAAAGGAATCTCTTCCAGCAGTCCCATCAGCTCTCAAGTTTCCCCCATTACGGAGAAAAAAGCTCCCCATGTCTTATGATTCTGCACATGCCTAATCCAGTCACCCACAGCTGACAGCAAAGAGCACGAGGCAGATTAATCTAAAGAGAATAGTGATTAATAACTCATGGTGCCAAGTCTATTTTTAACCAAAGAGAGACTTTACTTAGGTGTACCTTTAACTCCCTAACATTTTGGGAAGGAATCTAACCTTCCTATGTTGGGCCTCAAACCCAAGTTCAGTCAACCATCCTTGCCTTTTACTAAGAAGGGTATTAACCTTCTCTGTATTAGGAAGGATCCTAACTCTCCTAAATTGGACCTCTAACCCAATCCCATCCTTTACCCAGGTAAAATGTACCCCACCACTTACCCAAAGTCGGCCAATTGGTGCTGTGCTGATGATTTTCCTCTAGGTCAGGGATCTCTTTAGTGTAGTCCCTTCATGGTTTGCCAGGAAGATGTTACCCAAAAGGGGTCCTGATCCAGACCCCAAGAGAGGGTTCTTGGACCTCACACAAGAAAGAATTCGGGGCAAGTCAATAGAACAAGCTTGTCCAACCCACAGCCCACAGTCCACATGCAGCCGAGGACTTCGAATGCAATACAACACAAATTTGTAAACTTTCTTAAAACATTATGAGATTTTTTGTGTGATTTAATTTTTTTACTTTATCAGCTATCATTAGTGTTAGCATAATTTATGTGTGGCCCAACACAATTCTTCTTGTTCCAGTGTAGCCCAGGGAAGCCCAAAGATTGGACAATCCTGCCATAAAGAAAAATGAAAGGAAGTTTATTAAGAAAGAAACAAAAAGAATGGCTACTGCATAGGCAAAACAGCCTAATATCACTTTTTAAAGGAGACTTCCTATGGCCGATAGACTTTCTCCTGTAACCTCTAGGTCTTAAATACAAAGCTGGCTTTATCAACGTTGTAATAAAGCTGTAGAATGAATTTAAATACATTAGAATTTTTTATGATTGGCTTTTAGAAATATATCTGAAAAGGACTGATATCTTTCTGATGCCTGGGCAGTCCAGCCCCTGAATGTCCACATAGTCTCCTTTGAGCAGGCTGTACCTAGTCAGGTCCATAAAAAGTAACAGCCTGGTACCTGTGTCCCTAAAGCAGCCTGAGGCAAAAAGCTTGTCTCCTGGCAGTAATTATTTTTCCCTGACTAGATAAAGAGAGACTCAGTTTCCTCAGTAGCTCTCAGGCCGACCTTTCCATTGTCAGCGTCAACCTCATCCTGCCCAAAATATCAAAGCTAAAACCCTTTGCTGATCTCTGCATCTAAAGAGGAAGGAGGGTGAGGGGAGCTGAATTCAAATGTTACACTTGTACCTTGTCTATCTGTTTCCTCTGTAAAGAGCCATTCATTTCAAAGAAAAAGAACCTTTTCTTATTTCACCTAGAAAATTAGTTTTTAATCGTACTCCCAGCTTTTGAATCTCTACTAGACCTACTCCCTGAGGAATTTGATTTGCACAACATGAGTTACTTATTCTATTTTCCATAATGATAAAGCTGCCTCAGAAATAACTGTTTCATGTCTCTTGGTGACAAATCAGAAAAGGGGCAGTTTTTCAACCTGGAGAAGTTGAAATATGATTTCTCTATTGTACAAGTCAAATGGCTGGAAAAACTACACAAAATAAGAGAAAGCTGTTCATTAGATTCAAACTCTAGCAAGCAAGCCCTCTTCTATGCTCACTCAGAAAAGCTGACAAATTCACTAACCTCCGTGCCAGTTCACTGATACAGAAGGTAGAATGCCAGCTTTCAACATGGAGATAGTTAGAGGTGCCATTTTTTTATCTGAGTGTGAGGCTGGCATTTTGTGCTTCCTAAGTGGCACAAGGGACGACAGGTCAGTTGTCATGTGATGCTTAGACAAGGAAGGCAATGGCTGACAATTTATTGAACCGCAGAATCTCTGCAGGCCATGAACCGATGGTCAGAACCTGATTGATGGAGGCTTTCAAATGGAAAGAGCAGTGACATCCTAAGTCAGGATTGTAGCCTGGCAGAGAATTGCCGGAAGATGTGAGTAGGATGCAGGGCTGGTTTTGGACTTTTGAAGTTCACCACCTAACTTTTATGGGTCCTAAGTTACTTAAGATGAATAATGAATAAGCTTTTTATTTTTTTTTCCTAAAGATAAGGACATGTAGATTCTGAGTCAGTGAAGAGTCACTTTAATTTATAGACAATTTTCCCTGCTTTTGGGATTAGTCTAAAAGTCAAGATATGAAAATTAGACATAAACATAGCTAATTAGGATTTAGCAAGATTCACAGTCATCAACCATGCTTGAAGAGACAGGGTTTCTGCAATTTAGCTACAGGCATGGTAATGTAGCAGTGGATGAGAAGGGCCCGACTGCCTTAGATTGACCCAATGTGTAATATTACAGTGCTCAGGGAATATCAAAAACTAGCTTCTAGCTCCATGTCTGTCCTTGGCTACTCAGTACTTCCAGGTTTATGACTTAAATACTCTTGTTTTGTTTTCTACTCCTGCAAAATGTCATATGCCATATAGAAAATGTTTTCTGTTTCCAAAGGTGGTTCAGCAGTTCACCCTCAAGTGAGAAATTGAAGTTAGACATTTCCAACAGGAAATCCTATGACTAATAAAGCAAGTCAGCTAACCAGTGGATGTTATAAGCTAAACCAGCCTGTACTATACTATAATAGGAAACCCTTGGGGACATTTGGAATTAGATCAAGTTTAAATGAGGCATCTAGTTGGAGGAAGCCTAAATGGATGACTGAAGGATTCCCAATGTACTTCAGAGTCAGTCTTGGGCCACCAGATGTAAAATTATGTGCCTTGAGGATATGGGTTAGTCATGAGAGATGCCATCACTAAGATATAAAGTCTTTATAATGACAAATTTAGTAATGACCATCTATTACCTAAAGAGTACAGAGTGGGGGAAATTAAATAATGCCACAGGACATTGTATGTGGAATGTCTTTCTTTCTTTTCATTTCTTTCTTTTTTTTTTTAAGACAGCCTCTCTCTGTTGCCCAGACTGGAGTGCAGTGGCATAATTTCAGCTCACTGCAACCTTCACCTCCTAGGTTCAAGCAATTCTCCTGCCTCATCCTCCCAAGTAGCTGGGATTACAGATGTGTGCCACTATGCCTGGCTAATTTTTAGATTTTTAGTATAAACTGGTTTCGTCATGTTGGCCACGCTAGTCTTGAAGTCCTAACCTCAAATGATCTGCCCGCCTCAGCCTCCCGTAGTGCTGGGATTACAGGTGTGAGCCACCATGCCTGGTGGAATTTCTTAAAGAGTATTATTACACAAGTATATCAACCATGTAATTGTTGATAACACAAGCGAATATTGTATAGTGTAATTTAATATTGACTACATAGACCATTGCAGAGATGGGTTGTTGGGCTAGAAACCTCTGATGAATTTCCAAACAGAATACCTATAGTTTCATGAGAAATCTTGCCAAAGAACAGAACGTGAATTTAATTGCAAAGAGGAATGGCTATATTTTGGTGATTCTTTTTTTCACATGTGCTTCAGAATTTCTGGCAGAGGTCTATGCCTTACCTATATTATTATTGGAGGTACATTGTTTATTTATATGTATGTTTGTATAGGGTTTGTAACAGAGGAGATAATCACAGATTTGTTCATTTCATCAAACATCAAAATATTGAATCTGGCGCAAAGAAATGTGTTTGGGGTTATGACCTTGTCTACTACATCTCAAGGAGATCTGCTCAAGAAAGCTGATTCAACCTCAAGGGACATTAAATAAATATTGCAAATATATAGACTTGACAACAACGGTAGGAGTAATTTATTACATAGTCAACAGCTAAAATGCATTTATGTGTCTGTTCTATGTATATTTGTTTTACTGACTATGATTCAGCTATTAACAGTAAATTTTCTTATATTTTTACTTGTGAGGCTAGAGAGCACTGCCTTGAATTGGACATTCCTTATTTCAGCAAGCCTATTGCTCACCTATGGCTTTCTGTACATTGGGCATAATGATAAATCAAGACATGGTTCCAGACTCAAGAATCTCTCTATCCTGGTAATAATTTTGAAGTGCAAATAATTATAATTAATGGAAGATCATGATATAATTATGTGAAGAGGATTATAAAAGCATGGAGTAGGGAAGAAGGGAAAACATGGGTTCAGAGACTAGAAGGGTCAAGATGAGTAAAGAAATTTCATAGTAATCCGGAGAGAATAGATTAGGGCCTGAAATGAGGTAGTGGCACATAATAAATACTAAATAAATGTCTGCTAATTTAAAGGGTGAATAATGCTGATAGATGAGGAAATTATTAAATGCAGAATATAAGAGAGAGAATTTAAGAGTCATTGCCGACAGTTCTAATATATAACTGGTAATGCCATCAATTGATGTGGGGACTACTTGGAAAGGCCCCCATGTGGACTAGCCTGTCCATTCAGTATCAGGCATATCGAGTTTGAAATGCCCATGAAATATCTAAAAACAGTTATCTCATACAGTATTGGTGGAAAAAGGTCTTGATCTTGAGAGAAAAGTAGATAATGTACCTGTGGATTTAGGAATCTATGTCAATGTGGTAGATGAAGTCATTGAATTGAATTAGATCATGTAATGCTAAGAAGAAGACAAGAGTATGATCTTAAGGAATGCCGACATTTAGGGGCAGGAAGAAGAATAGGAGATGGTAAAGGGGGTCTAGAACAAGCTGTTGCATTGGAGAACCAGTCAGGGGAAGTGTCATGGACATCAAGGGTGAAAAATATTGTAGACACTGAAGGGAAAAAGTTTCCAAAAGAAATTAGTGTTCAGTGCAAGAGAAGACAAGAGACGTCTTTGGTTTTTACAGAAGGATAAGGATGGATAGGAAGACGGAACAGAAAGGGCTACTTCACACGCCGACTTCCAATTCAGCACCAGAGAGAAGATAGGTGGGAAGCTCTAAGAGTAAACTAAGTCAAGGAATGACTTTTAGAATAGAGAGCTTTCAGCATTTTTCAGACAGAAAAAAAATCATGTGGAAAGAAAGTAATTGAAGCAATAGGAAAGAGGTTTAAGAAACAGGCCAAGTAGAAGCATATACCTTTTCCTCAGAGATGTGAAGAAAATGGGTGCAGATGGAAGAAATTGTAATATTGGAGTGATTTCATCCAGCTTCCCATTTCTCTAAGAATAGGAGACCAGACATGAAAGATTTGGAACATTGGTAGGGAACTTTAGAACAAGGATAAAACTTCCATGCAGAAGTTTTATCTTTATATAATCATTTTTATATAAATGATTTTTATTATTTACATAAAATAGTAATCATTTATATAATCATTTTTATCCCTTTTATTTATTGACCTCTTCTGAGACATATAACTTTTTATTATATATGCTCCTAATTTAAGCAAATCTAATTCATATGAATATAGAATTTTAAAATAATTGTGTGTGATTACTGCACTCCTAAGAAAGCTCTGTTTTCACACACACACACACACACACACACACACACACACACACACACACACAATCTTTTACATAGTGCATTCAAATGATTACTAAATTTTCCCAGATCTTTCTGCACGTCACCTTTCAGGAAAATATCTAATAAATAAAGTAAGGCAACCTGAGAGTTGTATCTGATCATTATCTGCAATATCGACCTTTTCTTCCTGCTCCTTTAGATAGGCGTAGTCCCGTTACACTATAAAGGAATACTCGTTTTTTTGTGCATCAACACTAATAGTGATGATGTTCTAGCATCTTTACGTCTCTTACAACATTTTATTTTGCAGAGAACTCCAAGGTACTGAATTCATTTGTTGATCTTGCAGCCTGTATGCTTTTTTTTTTAAATCCATTAACTATCTTAATGGAATTCTACCTTAAACTTTAAAAATATCTGTCATTAGTTGGTGGCTTCTATCAGTTGTATTGTGTCAAATGTGTAGATAAGGAGGAGACAAAACAAGGCAAAGTCTTAAGTCTTCTGCAGCACACCAATTTACATACATACGGGTTTGCAGCGGTTTTTTTTCCCCCATTTTGTCTGGTGTAGAGCCCCCTGTTTTCACACACACACTTTTTAACTTCATTTCTCCCAAGACTGCACAACTGGAAGAAAGTAGGTACTCTGACTGATGCCCATTAATTTCTTATTATTTAAAAAGTGGAAAGATAAAGCAGAGGAGAATGATTTTAGAATTCCTTATCAAAGCAAGCTAACTTGGTTTAATGAGTGTTAAACAGTAGTATGGGCATTGCTTTGTTTTTTGGAATAATAATGAGATGTTGGACAAGGTGCTTGTGAATACAGGAAAGGATATGACCAGCAGTCCTTTCACTGCATGCTTCTGTTTAGTGCAATATTAAGTATAAAAAGGAAAAATTCGTTGTATTAGTTTACAAGCAGTATTCTTTGGAGACCTCAGAAAGCACAAAGTGTAACTCTATTGAAATTGTGGCCTTGGTGATCTGTGAACTTTTTTTAAGTTTTGGGACTTCTTTGCTATTCTGGAAGGCTTATTTCAGAAGATGTCAATAGGTGTCAATGAACCCAATGAGTTCTCAGTGATAAATGGCATGGATTTAGAAATTCACAGGTCCTGGGAAGTGTGGAATAGAATTAATGACCCTGGCCTCATTATCTGAGCTTGCATTTTCCACCTGAAGCCCTCACCTCACTTTTACAGTCTTCTTGGTTCTTAAAGCCAATAAGAAAAGAATAGTATTTTGCACATGTAAGCATTAAGGTCTCAGTCATGTAAATCACTTTCTCAAGATGAATCAGTCAGTCAAAAATGGAATTAGGAATAGCCAAGTTTTTCTGGCTGAAAGGCCAGGAAGTTTTGTTAGCATCCTAAATACTGTTATCTCAAATCTTAGTAAATGACACCACCCACCATTTATCAAGTGCCCATGCTAAGACCATGATCCTGAGACTTGATTCCTCCTTTCTCTAATGTCTCACACCTAATCCATCAATAAGTCTAGCTGGTTCTACCTACAACTATATTCTGAAACCACTGCTCAGTTCTCTATCACTACCACTTTGGTCTAAGCAACCACCAGCTCTCTCATGGACAACTTAAGTCTTTTCTTGACTGATCTCCTCATGTTTATCCTTTCACAGTCTATTCTCCACACAGGAGGCAAAATGATCTTATGAAGACAGGAATGAGATCATCTCTCTCCCCTAGTCAGTAATTATACTTACGTTACATTCAATTTCTCTCATGCTCTACCAAGCTGTATGTGATCTGGTCCCTCCAACTCCTCCACCTCACATCCTGCACTCACACACCAGTCTCACTGACTTTGTCTTTGCTTGTTCTTGCCTCAAGGTTTTTAGACTTGCTATGCTCTTCCTGGAACACTCTTTCTTCCAGAATTTCTATTCATTTACGTATCTGTCAAATATTGTAATTGCCTGACAGGTTCATCTTGCTTGCTGCACAGATAAAACCAATCCATTGAGAAAGCAGTATTGTGGTAGGAAAAGTTTAATAGTTACAGGGCTAGACAAGTGAGAGGATGTGAGTAATTACTCATATCACCTGCCCTGAAAGCTTGGAGGTTAGAGTTTTTCAAGGATGGTTTCGTGGGCAGGAGCTAGGGAATGGGGAATGCTGATTGTTTGGGAATGAAATCATAGAGGTGTGGAAAACAGTCCTCCTGTGCTGAGTGAGCCTCTGAGTCAGGACCACAGGACTGGTTGAGTCATGGGTCTGAGTGGAGTCAGTCAGTTGAAAAGTCTGAAAAATATCTCAAAAGATTAATCTTAGGATCTACAACAGTGATGTTCTCTGTAAGAAACATTGGGAAAGTCACAAATGTTGTGACTTCTGGCCACAGGTCTCCTAGGCAGTAAGGGATTGTAGAAAAGCAAGCTAGGGAACAATGGCTGATAACTGTTTAACTACACCTATGTCTTAGCAGAATTCAGGCCCCTTCCATACTCTGAATCTTATCACCTTTCAGTAGACTTACAAAACAAGGCAGGGAGGGTAAGTTTTAGGGAGGAACTGCTATCATCCTTGCTTCAAAGTTAAACTGTAAACTGAATTCCTTCCATGATTAGCTTGGCCTACACCCAGGACTGAGTGAGGGCAGCCAGCCTATGAGACTAGAAGCAAGATGGAGTCAGCTATGTTAGACTTCCCTATCATAGTCTTTGCACAGGTGGTTTCAATATCACCTCTTCAGATAGGCCTGAGCAGCCTCTTTTACTAAAACAGCTTTATTTTTCTTCTCAGTGCACTTATCCCTGAGACATTTTATGTATTTTTATATAGATATATTTTATATATATATATGGTTTTATATATGCTTTGAATATATGTGCTTTGACATTTGTTACATATAAAATAGTTTATATATACAACATTTATTATAATGCAAATTTGTTATTTAATAAATATAGTAATATATAAATTAAGATTTACATTTAAATTATTTAAAATACATTTATATATATAAATACACACACACACACACACACACACACACACACACAAACTTATTTTCTCTCTCCCCCACTAGATGATGAATTCTGCTGAATCAGAGACTTGGTATTTTTATTGCTAACTTCCGTGCCTAGTATAGTATATAGCACATAGTAGGGGCTCAATCAGTATTTTTTGAATGGATGGATGGTTATTTCCTTAGGACAGATTTCTAGGGGGAGACTTTCTGGGTGAAATGGTATTAACTTCATATATTGTTTAACAACGGTTATACTAATTTTCCTCTAAACCAAGCATAGATGCCTATATTGCGTCTGCCCCACTTACTGTAATTTCTAAATCTTTGCCAACTCTCAGAGGGAGAAAATGATACTTCTTAGTGGCCTTAATTCAGAAACCTTAAAAATCAAGACACACATTATCAAAAACAAAAATGCAAAGAAAATTTTATTTCATACAGAGAATCAGCGACCTCCTTTTGAGTGTCCATTAATTCTTCTGGGAAATCAGACAAGACTTAAAAATTCAGAGAAAACAACACCTACACAAAGTTTTTCTTAAATTGTACTTTTGAAGACTATTTTTTTTATTGCAATTTAGGTTTTGGAGTACATGTGAAGAACATGCAAGATTGTTGCATAGGTAAACACATGGCAGTGTGATTTGCTGCCTTCCTCCCCTTCACCTATATCTGGCATTTCTCCCCATGCTATCTCTCCCCAACTCCCCACCTCCCACTGCCCCTCCCCTATTTCCCCTCCGACAGACCCCAGTGTGTGATGCTCCCCTCCCTGTGTCCATGTGTTCTCACCGTTCAACACCCACCTATGAGTGAGAACATGCAGTGTTTGATTTTCTTTTCTTGTGTCAGTTTGCTGAGAATGATGGTTTCCAGGTTAATCCATGTCCCTACAAAGAACACAAACTCATCGTTTCTTATGGCTGCATAGTATTCCATGGTGTATATGTGCCACATTTTCCCTGTTCAGTCTAACATCGATGGGCATTTGGGTTGGTTCCAGGTCTTTGCTATTGTAAATAGTGCTGCAATGAACATTCATGTGCATGTGTCCTTATAGTATAACGATTTATAATCCTTTGGATATATACCCAGTAATGGGATTGCTGGGTCAAATGGAATTTCTATTTCTAGGTCCTTGAGGAATCGCCACACTGTTTCCCACAATGGTTGAACTAATTTACACTCCCACCAACAGTGTAAAAGCATTCCTATTTCTCCACATCCTCTCCAGCATCTGTTGTCTCCTGATT
>PVKP010031395.1:0-27014 GCA_004027715.1 Plecturocebus donacophilus | reverse complement strand
GACCTGCGTGGCTCCCTCGCCGGGAATCTCCCAGTCCGTGGGCATCAAATATTCGTCTGCAACTGCGGCATCCACTCGCTCTCTGCGCCCTCACCGCGAGCCACAATCCCGAGCTGCCGCTACGCGGCCATCTTGGATCTCTCTCCACCCGGTGATGAAGTTTTTCTGTTTCTTAGTTTTCCTTTGGCGGACGCCGGTTCCCCTCTTCCCGGGTTCGCTGCGCCCGCTGTGAAACTGTCTGTCCTCAGCGCTTCCAATTGCTGTTTTCCTTGTGGGGATGGGACCAGCTGAACCCGTCCGTCCCGCACACTCCGCACCGGGAAGCGCCGCGCTGGGTGCCGGCAAAACAGCCGTGCTGGTCAAAAGAGTCGCGCCGGCGACCCGCGTGGCTTCTCCGCCGGGAATCTCCCGGTCTGTGGGCAACAAAAACTCGTCGGAAAGTGCGGCGTCCACTCGTTGTCTGCGCTTTCACTGGGAGCTACATTCCTGAGCTGTTGTTAGTCGGCCATCTTGGATCTCTCTCAGGATTTTTTTTTTAACCGACTACTGTAAAATTTTAAATGACCTATGCTGTTTGTTTTCAACTGGACAGAGCTGCTTTAACAGGCTGATTTAATGGTCAGTGTTAAAGAGGTAGCTATGAGGCTCACTTCCTACCTCCTTCAAGTCTTGGCTCAAATGTCACCTGCTCAATAATGTCACTTGATGAATTATAACTTCCCAAATTCCTAACCCCTTACCCAACTCTATTTCTTTTCAGCCAACACTTACCATCTTCTAGCCCACTATATGGCCTAATTACTTACTATATTTATTGCTTATGGTCTATTTCGCTGCCCCTCACTCCCTGTAATGTAGAACTATTTTATCTGTTTTTTTTTTTCTTGCCGATGTATCCACAGCACCCAGAATGGCATCTGGCACTTGGTAGGCTCTTCTGAATGAATGGTGAATGGTAAAAGAAGCAGTGTAGAATACTCGATGGAAACCTCAATGGTCAGTGTATCAGTCCTTTGGGGAAGGTTTAGGGAGAGTTTTCAAAGGGCTCGGCTTTCTAAAAGAGTCTCTCCTGCAAACCTCCCTCTGGTTCGCACTCTGCTATCCCCAGGTCTCTGCCCCTGATGTTGAGACCTAGCTGTTCTCCAAGTTCTATTTCTCAGCCAACTGATAGCCTTAGGGTTTGGGGTGCTAGAAACCATATGTAGATGCTGGAAGGATATTATTGAGCCACCCCCATGCAAATGAATTGATACGCAGTATTTTAATAAAATCCTGCCATGCAACAACATACATGCATGCCCTAATCAAATGAAATACAGTGCATATGACAAAGTGAGATTTGTTCATTCATTTCTGGGCTAAATTGGATGGCACTACCAACAGAAGCTGGTAAGACATGATATGTAAAACATTTCTGAGTGCTGACGTTAATGGCATTAAATACATAATAAGCAAACCATCAGAAATTAGACTATAGGCATTAATGACACCCCAAACTTTTTATATCAGAGGAATAAAAAGAAACATGGCTCTGAAGATTGTCAATATCCTTTAGAAGTTCTTGACTTTATCCAAAGTATGTCAAATTCCTTACTCTTCAGATTTCTTCTTAAGTTTTAACACATTAAGTCGAACTCACCCCATATCTAAATGGAGATCCCTCACAGCTAGACATAATTATTATAGTAGGTGCTCATCTTTTTTTTGAGATGGAGTCTCTCTCTGTCACCAGCCAGGCTGGAGTGCAGTGGCATGATGTTGGCTCACTGAAACCTCCGACTTCCTGGTCAAGCAATTCTCCTGCCTCAGCCTCCCGAGTTGCTGGGATTACAGGCACGCACCATGATGCCTGGCTAATTTTGTATTTTTAGTAGAGACAGGGTTTCATCATGTTGGCCAGAATGGTCCTGATCCCCTGACCTCATGATCCGCTCACCTCGGCCTCCCACAGTGCTGGGATTACAGGCGTGAGCCATCGCATCTGGCTGGTGCTCATTTCTTGTATCAAGTTTTCCAGTATCCATTCTACTTTTGCTCTTATTACTAGGAATAAAAATGGTCTCATTTTGGCATACTCTTGAAAATTAAACTTACCATGAGGTCTCCATACAAACTTTACATTTAAGTAGAGCTAACAGACTCCTATTGTGTGACTTCAGGTTGCACTTGTTGCTTCATAATGTCTTTCTAATAAAAAATCCCTGCCTTTATGGGTGAAGTGTTCACCAATAGAGAGTCACTCTTTTGTTTATGTTATGTAATCTGGGATAAGTCATTTATATCTTCAGAAGTCAGTACTCCATGGTGTGTTACACATGATTAAGGCATTAGTAGACCTTTGTGCCTTAACATCGGTTAGTATGTCAAATTACTTTCCTACTTAACAATTAATTGACATTGGTGTTCTGAGAGAAGAGGCATAGGCGACAGAAAGTTGATGAGAAGTTCAGGAGATGAGAGAGAGCATTATGTCTAGAATACCGGACTTAATCTGAAGTAGAGATGATTGCATGGAGAGGGGAAATGAAAGGCTTTACTCAGACATGAGGAAACTGGGGGCCGGAAGGCGGAAGAGCCAATCAGGATGATCAATGGAGTTGAAAGGGAAAGGAACTGCCCAGGAATTTCATGCGGGCTCTGTGGCTCCCTATTCTTTCTCCTTTATCATAAACACTGCCCAGAATGCCTCATTGATTTAAATAACTGTCTTACCCAAGTACCTGAAAACAAAACAGAAAGCACACTTATACTGGAAGATTTGAGGTGAGTTTAAAACCACTTTTTACAAAGGAATGTGTAGGGTTTAGAAGAAGCAAGAAGGCATGCTATAGTACCTGGAGGGCAGCAGTAGCTGGGAGCTGCTGCCAGCCGTCGGTCTGGAAACACACAGGGAGGAGAGAGTATTAGACCCAGACAGAAGGCCAGGCAAGAGGCTCCCTGGCAGGGCCTGTGTCGTTTGGAAGAGGAACAAAGCCAGTCCTCAGTGACTTGACAGACAGGTAGGTGGGTCAATAAACACCCTGACCTCGCACTACTCTGAGCTTCCGACTTCCTGCAGGGAGGGACCTTTACCGGAAAAACCCAACCATTAAACAGGAAAACCAAAGGCAAGGGACCCTTACCTATTTTCAACAAGACAAGAGAGAGAAGCTGTTTCTGCCACCTTTTTATAGAGCATTATATTTTAATAGACTTTTTTTCAGTTCAAGTGAGTAATACTCTCTTCAACCTCTTCATCATTTGTCAAGGCTTCAGACTGAGAGCGAATTTGTACAGGTGCTAAACTCTGGGCTGAAAATAATGTATCATAGTGGAGACAAGAGCACAGATTTAAAGTATCCCTAACTTATAACAGATTTTGATTAGTTGCTGCTACTGTGTTCAATCAACTGTACCCAAGCAACTGAACTAAACTATTCCTAAGCAAAAGCCAAAAGAATAAAAATAAAAAATGACAAGCCCATGAAAAATTCATTTTTGATGCTGAAAACATTTGCTTTGGTATCACAATCTTAAGTTACTAGAAAATTTTGTACACAGGGACAAATAGGACACACGCACACACACACACACACATACACACATCTATAGTCTTAAGTTACTAGAAAATTTTGTACACAGGGACAAAAAGGACACACACACACACACACACACACACACACACACACACACACATCTATAGCCGGCAAATGAATTGAAACATGGAACAGTTTATAATTATGTAAAAAAAAAAAAAAGTGTAGGGGGGTGAAAACAATACCCCTGTCATGTTCTGACAGGTTAATAATTGGGATGCCAGCTCTCTGCCAATAACCCACAAGTGATCAAGTATTGACCTGAGATTGCAGGTTAAGTGGAAGGAAGAATGTATTTCTAGAGTTGTGTTTTCTATAACCAGTAACAAAAAATATTATATAGAATTTAAAAGTCCTAAATATTTAAAATGTTCACCTTGTACAGGAAAGAATCACTGTTTCACTTCTTTATCAATTATAATTTCAACATTTTCTATATAACAAATGCAAAAATTAACACTTCACAGAAAATTTTGTTGTTTTGGGTTTGGGGGGGTTATTTGCTTTTATAGGGGGAAATAGGGCCTTTTCCTATTTTAGCAAATACTTTTTAAAACCAACGAACCTATAATGGGAAGAACAAAGTCAAGGCACTGATAGATGATGAATATGATTTTTTCTAAAGGGCTTTGCTTTCATTCCTGGAGTGGAGAAAAGATCAGCCCTTCAAAAGTTCACAGACGTTTACTGCAATTGCTCTCTTTGAAGCCAACATTGAAGGCATCAAAAGCTTTGTAGCTGTTATGTTTCAACCACTGGTATTTTAACCATCTAGTATAGGAGCTAATGGGTCCCTGTATCTCTATTTGCTTTGACTTAATGATGTCAAGGATAAGAGAAACATTTTGATCCACTGAATATTTTTTTCCCAAATCCAACATTCTCACTGAAGAATAACTGAATTTTAATTGAAGATTTTAGAATTTACTTTTAAAAGAAACATCTATTGATTTAGAACTGCAATGTTCTACCAGTGATTTTTTTTAAAACCAAGGTAGTGTTTCTTCTGTATGCTCCAGGACGACTGTAAGGGTTGTTCCAACCAGTGTCCATCCTGATTGTAAGTGCCCATGATACACCAGTCATCACATATAGAATATTACCCCAATGTTAGGGTAAACAACAAAACCACATATCATCCACAACAGACTCTAAATACAAAGCTTATGGACTATGGGAGATAGCATCCTCTTCGTATTTCCCCCAACTGCATACCACATCTTATAAAATGATCCAATATTTCTGATATATTATAACCAATTTTTATATTATTTTTTCTCTTTCAAAAATCACTTTTTACACTTACACTAGGTTTTATAACTATGTTAACAATTATGTAGACATTACAAATGTTTTCCAATCCTGATATCACCCAGAATCCTTTTAGTTCTTAATCTTCTCCTTTTCAAATTTGTACTTTATTATGTTGATTTATTTCTTGGCTGGATAAAGAAATTCAGAAAGGGTACCTGGGTTTTGTACAAGAGAGGGATCCTGGTTTCGGATGCCTGAAACTTATACAATTTTAAGGGTTACATTTAAGAAAAAATAAATAATTATGACGATTTATTTTACTGCATATAAACCATATTTTGATTTAAAAATTAGGTATGAATATGAATTTGCATTTAGAAGGAGAAAGAACAACAAATGCAATCTTTTTTAAATACTTATTTCAATTTCTTTTTTTCTAATTTTTAAAATATTTTCTCTTTCCTTTTTTTTAATTTTTCCTTTTTGAAACTTCCAGGTTCTAAGAGCACTAGGCCCTTGTGAGGGATATTCAGTTGAGCCCTTGAACCTGAAAACCTCAATAGTACCCTTCCCAAATACAAGATATTATGTGTCAATGGGGTGTGCAGAAGAAATATGAGCTTTAGATTTCATTTTTATTTTATCTTTGTAGAGATGAGGTTTCACCATGTTGCCCAGGCTAGTCTCAAATTCCTGAACTCAAGAGATCCACTTGACTTGACCTCCCAAAGTCCTGAGATTACAGGCACAAGCCAACACACCTGGCCAACATAATCTTAAAATATGAGAAAAGTTGAAAAAAATTAAAAAGTCCAGCAAAATAATAAAGTATTTATATTTATATTAATTAATTATATGGTATACTTCTGCACTATTATACATATTTTTCTACTTTTTTTGGTTGCATCTTCTTTAATGACCTCTCCAAATGACAAAAATTTTGTAATGCCTTTGTCTATACAGAGAAGTATAAGAGAATTTCTATAGCCTAGTAATCAAAATGTGTTTCTTATTATTAACAGTACCAAAAACTACTTTTCATTTCACCCCTTGTTATTGGTAACAAGACATAATTCTTTTGGATCCCTGTCATATTTTGGAAAAGCACTATCTAGTTTCTTTCATATAGAGTGGACTATTTGAAATATTTACAGACTAACTTCAGCTTCGTACACATCAAACTGCTGCTTCTCCATCCTCTACTCACCTCTGGTGCTGGAGTCCTCCCTGTGGCAATACAATGTCTGTCTCTGCAGCTGTATGTCAGGATACCTTTAACTTTCCATTTAAAGATTTCCTTTGTCTCTGAAATTCAGAAATCTTATGTTTATGACTCTGTGTGGAATATGTTTGTCAATGTGCCTGGCATTTTGTTCACCCTTCTGTTAAGACCACATCTTCACTGACTCACATCTGTCTCTGTCATCTTCTAAAAGTCTTCATGCATAAACAACTACCCAGATCTCTCATTCATGTCTGTTATCTCTTCTCATTATACTGATTCCTTTATTTTTCTCTTAATGCTGGGAGAATTCCAAGTTGTCTTCCAATTCACTGATTTTATTTCTGCCTCTTAAATCTGCAATTCACTGCTTCCATCTCAGTTTTTAAATTACATGTTTTCACTTCTAGGAAGCATTCCCTGGCCTCACACCTTGATCTAAATCAAATGTCCTCATAATTTTCAGTAATAAAATAAACTTATTAAGTTTGTAAACAATAAAATTTTTTAAGTTTTCTTCTCTATCTTTGAATAGGTAATTCATTATTGAATTACATAAATTTAAAGTTTTCTTCCTTGTCTGTTTGATAAGGGATTTTGTCGGAGATGATTTGAACACCTGCACAAGTCTTTCAAGGTCTGAAGGGAACAGTGGGGTAAAACTTGGGTTGTGGTTGTCGTTGTCACTTTGTTTAGTCATTTTAGAGGACCAAACTTCTTCAATAGAGAGTGAGTGTGACATTCTGAGCCATCAGTCTTTTCCTTGATAGGTTGTGGCAACCTCCCAAACTGCCACCTGTAAATGGCAAGGCTATCCTTGTTGGGGGTCAGCTGTGACAGGATCCTCTTTCTCTGTTGAATGTACCATCCCAGAAAAGTGCAAGATTGAAATGCAAGCCATTTTCTCTTGCTTTGTGTGTCATATCTACAGACATCTCTAGAACCTTAGCTTATCTTTCTGATATGCTTAACAATTTTTAATACACTTACTAGTATTAAAATATGTTTGCATTTTTAGATGAAACCATTCTTGGCCACAGCCTTATTATTTAGCAAAATACTAATTACTATTATCGTTTTCAAAAATTTGCATTGTATTCACAACTGAAATTTTCTCCTGCTTGATTTTTTTCCAATTCCCTTTGTTAGGCTTTGATATCCAGAGATATGATAGTTTCATAAAATGAATTGGTACACTTTCCACCTCTTCCTGCATTGAAGAATATTTTAAGTAGAAACAAAATTACCCATCTCTTTGTTAAGTGTTAAGGATACATCCATAAAATTGTTTCAGTCTAGTGTCTTTTTTGGAAGTAAGCTTTCTGAGAAACAATATTTACCTGAAGAAAAACATATCCCTTTATGTTCATTTTGTGTAAAAAATAAAAATAAAAATACCTCACCAAAAAGATTATAAGATCATTGTAATCAAATTCCAGAGTATATATTAACTTTTTGCCTATTAACTGTTTTGGCATATAATTTTTTAATATTTATCTCCCTATTGTTGCCAACCCTCACTCCCACCTTCCTCCCATCCACACACACAATGCATTGATTTTGCTGTTACTTGGTTTGTTTTCTCACTCTCTTTTTCTAAAGTTTGCAATATATTGTGAAAATCTTTTCATGCAATAAATGTTTCTAATCATATCACTTTAATGGCCGCCATTTTATGGCAGATGAGACACTTTAATCAATTGTGGAAGATAAACTTTTAGACCTTTTAATCCTCTTTTATAATCACTGTCTCACAAGAACACCTTTTCTCAGAATGATCCTCTCTTTTTGACAGCTGAGAGTTCTCACTTATCTGTCCTGCGATTCACCTCTATTTACCTAATCCTTGCAAAAACAGAAGTGTTATCTATGTCGGTTAAAATGCTTTCATCGGAAATTGTAAGTGTACCCATTCAAATCTTTGATAAAAACAAAAACAAGAAAACAGACAAAGGAAAGCATTTCACTGCTTTCTCAGGCTGGTGGCTGATGAACTTGGGGAGTAAGAAGGAACTCCAACTCCAAACCAAAGGCCATCACACCTGAAAGTGTCCCTCTCTTTGGAGGAATTCCTTGGCTCCTCTGCTGTGGCATCTAGCTAGCTGGAGCAGCACTCCCCTTTCCTACCTGGCATAACTGCCTCATTAGTATTCAGCAAAGGAAGTCCTAGCTTTTTGCCTAGGAATGACCAACTACGTGAAGTGTGAGCTCCAATAATTTAAGAGCCATGGTAGCAACCATGCTTTAGGTGAGCCATAACCAATGTCACAGATATTGGCACCTCAAAGACCTCCCAAAGCCCTTCCAGCTGCCTCTCCGGGGTAGAAGGTGCTTCCACCTACTTCTCTGCCTGGCTTTTTCTTGTGCAGAAAACTACTAGTCGTCTTGCCCATCATTCCACTTCCTCTGTCTGCATAGATCCTCCATGAATTCCACCCAATTTGAACAGATGGATGTCACCCTGTCCTGGTTTTAGCAATGCTAAAAAGTGTTTTCTGCATTTTTATGGTTATTTGGGAAAGGGGAGGATTCAAACATGTGTGCTCAAATTGCCAACTTGAATCAGAAGCACTGTATTTTTTTTCTGTAAAAAGGGCTAAAATGATATGCTTTACCTAAGGAGTCATTTCAGAAAAATGAGGATTTTCTACTAAGAAAATGTTTCCTTCATATCTTAAATGCAGAAGAAAATGTAGTTTATTTCTACATTTTCTCCATTGCCTCTTGGACTTCATCAAACAGTAACAAGCTCTGACACTTGGCACCCTGAAAGTACGAGGGCAGATGTTCCTAGACTAAAAGCTCAAGATAATTAGAGACTGTGGTCTCTGTATCCCTAACACCTTGCACAAAATAGGTGCTTGATAAATATCCTTAAGCTAACTTATGAAATACTTGAGCAGACAACTGATTCTTTAGCACTGTGTAACATGCAGGGTTCATGACAAACCCATGAGCCTTGGAGCAGAATGACCACATAGCACATAGTGCTACTTACATCCTTTATGTATTAGTCCATTCTCATGCTGCTAATAAAAATATACCCAAGACTGAGTAATTTATGAAGCAAAGAGGTTTAATTGGCTCAGTTCCACATGTCTGGGGAGGCCTCACAATCATGGTGGAAGGTGAAGGAGGAGTAAAGTTACATCTTACGTGGCAACAGGCAATAGAACTTGTTCAGGAGAGCTCTCATTTATAAAACCATCAGGTCTCGTGAGACTTATTCACTACCATGAGAACAGTATGGGAAAAACCTGCCCCTATGGTTCATTTACCTCCCACCAGGTCCCTCCCATAACACATGGGGATTGTGGGAACTACAATTCAAGATGAGATTTGGGAGGGGACACAGCCAAACTATATCACTTTTCAAAGGAGAAAGGAAACGTAATACTCCTCAATTGCATAGGCAGAAAGTAGAATACCATAAACCCAGCCTGAGAACTCAGGGTCATAATAATAAAATACATCATGGCAGATTTCACAAAAATTAGAACATAGCACATTTTGTCATTTCCTCTATTTGCAATGGAGAAAAGACTATGTGGTAGCAGAGAGAGAAGGAGGAAGGGAGGGCGTTATTCTAAAATGATTTACTTCCTCTAATCTATGAGAAACATATTTTGGAATTCTCACCAGAAGACTTGAGATCTTTAGATTTGGAGTTATGTGACTTCAGGAAATTAATATTTGGCCAGGAATTTAAAGATTGCTTTTTTTTTGTATTAGGTAAAGACATAATTTCTGAATTTACCAACGCTTTTTGAAACACAAGTCTCTTTAAAAATCTTAAATGTAAACTATTTTTTCTACTTTAGAACATTTAAAATGTGGCAGTGAGCTTTGTAAATGAAACTGCTATCATCATCTACATCAACTTTGTATAAAGGAATTCCTTATCATAAGAAAGAAAAGGTCATTTTTACCAAAAGAGTTTTTCTTAAAAACTATTCAGAAATAGACTGGACGTGGTGGCTCATGCCTGTAATCCCAGCACTTTAGGAGGCTGAGGCAGGTGCAGCACTTGAGGTTAGAAATTCAAGACCAGCCTGGCCAAGATGGCAAAACCCCATCACTACTAAAAATACAAAAATTATCCAGGCGTGGTGGCACACACCTGTAATCCTAGCTACTCGGGAGGCTGAGGCATGAGAATTAATTGCCTGAACCCAGGAGGCAGAGGTTGCAGTGAGCAGAGATTGTGCCACAACACTCAAGCCTGGGTGACAGAGCGAGACTCCATCACAACAAATTAATTAATTAATTAATTAAAAACAAAAATATAAAACTGTTTAGAAAAAAAGTAAGAATGATATAATGTGGTAAAACCTTTAAAAGACAAATACATGTTTCCATTGGCAAATAATTATTGAAGGTCTAGTATATGGTAGACTGTGTTATAGACATTGGGAACTAGAAACAAACACAAAATTCCTTGCCTTCGTGGAGCTGACATTCCAGTGGGTAGAGACAGAAAACAAACATAATACATGAGAAAATATTTAGTATGTGATAGAATGATAGATACTATGGAGAAAACTAAACAGTGAGAAGGATGGGGAGGACAGAGGTAGAGGGTGGTATTGTTTTCTTTATTAGTTTATATTAGTTCTGTATTAGTGTTTACTGGTACTATGACCAACTACCCTAAACTTGGCTTAAAATAACACAGATTTATCGCCTTACAGTTCTGCAGGTCAGAAGTATAAAATAGCAGGACCGTTCCTTCTGGAAGCTCTAGGGGAGAATCCATTTCCTTGCCTTTTCCAGCTTCCAGAGGCTGCCCGTGTTCCTTGGCTCATGGCCTCCCTCCGCTGATCACATCAGTCCCACATCTGCTTCTGACATCGTCTCTCCTCTGACCCTCATTCTCCAGCCTCCTTCTTATAAGAATCTTAGTGATGACATTGGGCTCACCTGGGTAATCCAGAATACTCACCAATCACAGAACACCTAGCCTAATCACATCTGTCATGTTGCTTTTGCCATGTAACATAACATATTCACAGATCTGGGGGATTCGCATGTGGAATTTTTTTGGGGATACATTATTCTGTCTACCATAGGGGACGATTGCAATTTTACTTATGGTGACTCTGAGTAAGTTCACTGAGAAGGTAGCATTTGAGTAAAGATGAAGGAAGTGAAGGAGCAAGCCAAGGAGAACATCTAGGGGAAGAGCTTTCTAGCCGTACAAAACAGGCAGCCATGCAAAGACCCCGAGGGAAGAGCAAGGCTGCCACATTTGAAGAACGGTACAGAGGCCACTGTGACAAGAAGAGGAGCAGGAAGAACAGAGTGGTCCAAGGGGTGGAGGAGAGCAGATGGCATCCGGCCTGAGGTCATGGTACCAAGTTGGTAGTTTATCCGGAATGGACTAGGGGGACTTTGGAGGCATCTGAGAAATGGCAGCATCTGGCTTATATTTTTGAATAATCAGTCTGAATAAACTTCTATGCCTTTCATAAAGGGAAAGCGTTTCCTCAAGGAGGGGCTGGGAGTCTAGCTGGGGGCTCTACAGGAATCCAGAAGGGAGATGATCGAAGAATCTGGGATTGAGGGATGACAAGTTTCCTGTGACAATTGATATAAACAGGACAGAGTGAGAGTTGTCACGATAGTCTCGAGGCAGTGTGGAGAAGTGAGAGAGTTGGAGTGGGGCTCTACTACTCTGTGCTGACGGAGCCAAGGAGGTGGGGAGGAGACACACTTTACCCTGAAAATACAGAGCAAGGCCCAGAAAGGTCTAAAAATTTCCTGCTCATCTAGAGGAGCTTTCAGTAGCACCCCAAATGCACACTGTGCATGCAACCCAGTCATAAGCAAGAGTGGCCATCATCCGTCCCAGCCTCTATCCCCTCTCTCCTCCCTACCTCTCCACTCCACAGCTCTGCGCCTCATAAGAGAAGGTTGACTCTCAGTCCACTACAGAAGTGTCAAAGAATTATCTACTTCTTTGTTCCTTTTAAGTCAATGCACACCAGGTCTAAGTTCTGGTCTTGCTAGGCTGGTGGGAAATCCAGAACTAATTCTGCAAGCAGAAGCACCTTTTCCTAAATAGGGACAACTCATCCCAGGATTTGATGACAGGGAAGAGGAGTATTTGAGGATCTTTGAGCATTGATAGACAAAATAATATTTGTCTTCTTTTAAATCACCAGGCAACTGAGTCTCGGGCACTACAGAGACCTGGGGGTTTTAGATTTAATGTGTTTCCTTTGGGCCTAGGAGAATCTTTTTAACCTGGGAGGTTGCAGTGGGTCGAGATCACGCCATTGCACTCCAGCCTGAGCAACAGAGCAAGACTCTGTCTCAAAAAAAAAAAAAAAAAAAAAAAAAAAAGATGGAGGAGAACTTCATCAGTAAATGTTGTATGTATTCTGATTATTCCACTGACCAGTTGTTTCTTCATCTCTCTCTCTCTCTCTGTCTCTCTCTCCTTGGGCCTCCCCATTCTCTGAGACACAATAATATTGAAATCAAGCCCATTTATAACCCTACAATGGCCTCTAAGTGTTCAAGTGAAGGAAGTGTTGCACGTTTATCACTTTAAATCAAAAGCTACAAATGATTAAGCTTGGTGAGGTAGACATGAAAAAAGCCAAGATTAGCTGAATGCCAGGCCTCCTATGCCAGTTAGCCCGTTTGGAAAAGCAATAGGAAAAGTTCTTGAAGAAAATGAAACATGCTCCTCCAGTGAACACACGAATGATAAGAAAGCAAAACTGCTTTCTTGCTGATATAAAGTTTTAGCCATCTGTATAGAAGATCAAACTGGCTACAATGTTCCCTTAAGCCAAAGCCTAATCCAGAGTACATCTAACTTTCTTCAATTCTATGAAAGCTGAGAGAGGTGAAGTAGCTGCCAAAGAAAACTTGGAAGCCAGCAGAGGTTGGTTCATGAGGTATAAGGAAAGAAGCCATCTTCAGTACATGAAAGTGCAAGATGAAGCAGCAGGTGCTCACGTAGAAACTGCAGCACATTATCCAGAAAAAATCTATAGCTAAGATAATCAATAAAATTTGCTGCAATAGGTTGGGTGCAGTGATTCATGCCTGTAATCCCAGCACTTTAAGAGGCCAAGGCAGGTGAATCACCTGAGATCAGGTGTTCAAGACCAGCCTGGCCAACATAGCAAAACCCCATCTCTACTAAAAATGCAAAATTAGTATTGTGTGTGAAGTGGTGGCATGCGCCTGTAGTCCCAGCTACTTGGGAGGCTGAGCCAGGAGAATCTCTCGAACCCGGAAGGCGGATGTTGCAGTGAGCTGAGATGGCATCACTGCACTCTAGCCTGGGTGACAGAGTGAGACTCTGTCTCACAAAAAAAAAGGTTGCTGCAGCAAACCACAGATTTTCCATGTATACGAAGCAGTCTTCTGTTGGAAGAAGATGCCATCAAAGACCTTCATAGCTAGGGAGGAAAAGTCAATACCTTGCTTTAAAGCTTCAAAAGGCAGGCTGACTCTCTTGTTAGGTGCTAATGCAACTGATTACTTAAGTTGAAGCCAATGCTCATTTGCTAGTCTGAAAATCCTAGGGCCCTTAGGAATTATGCTAAATCTACTCTGCTTGTGCTATATAAATGGAACAACAAAGCCTGGGTAGTGGCACATCTATTTACAACATGGCATACTTTACCTAATATTTTAAGTGCACTGTTGAGAACTACTGCTCAAAACAAAAGTTTTTTTTAAAATAGTATTGCTCATTGACAATACACCTGGTCACCCAAGAGCTATAGCGATGTACAAAGAGATGAATGTTGTTGTCATATCTGCTAACACAGCATTCATTCTGCAGCAAATGGATCCAGGAGTAATTTTGACTTTCAAGTCTTATGGTTTAAGAAATACATTTGGCAAGGCTATAGCTGCCATAGATAGCAATTCCTCTGGTGGATCTGGGCAAAGTACATTGAAAACCTAGACAGCTTTTACCATTCCAGATGCCATTAAGAACATTCATGATTCAGGGGAGGAGATCAAATTTTCAGCATTAACAGAAGTTTGGAAGAAATTTGTTCTAATTTTCATGGATGACTTTGAGAGGTCCAGACTTCAGTAAAGGAAGTCATTGCAGATATGGTAGAAATAGCTAGAGAACTAGAATTAGAAGCGGATCCTGAAGCTATAACTGGATTGCTGCAATCTCTTAATCAAACTTTAACAGAGGAGGAATTGCTTCTTATGAAAGAGCAATTGCTTCTTATGAAAGTGGTTTCTGGATATAGAATCTACACCTTGTGAAGATGCAGTGAACAGGCTGAAATGACAAATTCATTAGACTATTCCATAAACATAGCTGATAAGACAGTGGTAGAGTTTGAGAGGGTTTACTGTGGGTAAAATGCTTTCAAACAGCATTACATGCTACAGAAAAAACTTTTGTGAAAGGAAAAGTCAATTGATAACGGCAAACTTCATTGATGTCTTATTCTAAGAAACTTCAGCAACTAACACCCTGATCACTCAGCAGTCATCAACATGGAGGCAAGACCTTCTACCAGCAAAAATATTACTGCTTGTTAAAGGCTCAGATAATCATCATTACTGTTTATTAGCAATAGGTTTTTTGTTTGTTTGTTCCTTTGTTTGTTTTTTGAGATGGAGTCTCGCTCTGTCGCTCAGGCTGGAAGGCAGTGGCGGAATCTCAGCTCACTGCAACCTCTGCTTCCTGAATCTAAGGGATTCAGCCACCCAAGTAGCTGGGACTACAGGTGCATGCCTCCATGCCTAGCTGTTTTTTTTTTTTTTTTTTTGTATTTTTAGTAGAGATGGGATTTCACTGTGTTAGCCAGGATGTTCTCGATCTCCTGACCTTGTGATCCACCTGTCACGGCCTCCCAAAGTGCTGGATTACAAGAGTGAGCCACCACACCCAGCTAGCAATAAGGTATTTTAAATTAAGGTATGTTTCTTTAGACCAAATGCTATTACATACGTAATAGATTACAGTACAGTAGAAATATCATTTTTGTATGTGCTGAGAAACCAAAAAGTTTGTGTGACTTGCTGTATTGCAATATTTTGCTTTATTAGGGTCATCTAGAATTAAACCCACTGTATCTCTGAGTTATGCCCGTTTTTCTCTGATTCACTTCAGAGCTCTGGATATCAAATATGCACTGCCCACTGAAGATCCAGAGGGATCCTCAATGAATTGGTTTTCAATATTGGGTGCGGCCCTTTAAAGGAGGGAATAGAACTGTCCTTGGAGGGAGGTAGCCACATTTCCTACTGCTCATGGATTTAATAGTTAATTCAGTGGGTTAAGAAAACAAAGAGCCAGGAGATACTAGGTCGGAACTTCCTCCACGTACGTGACGTCTCCAGCTTCACTAGATGCAACAGCTCTGGCCCTTCTCAACTCCGCCCCCCAGTTCTCAACGAAAAATGATTTATCTAATTGGTAAATTTGAAAAGAATAAACAGGGCACGTTCACTAGACCAACTTGCTCACAGAGGCCCCTTTGGGAGGCCCAGTCCAGGACTGAGTAGAAAGTCTACTTGGTTGTATGGTTCATGTTAGGAAGTCCATCTGAAGCCAACTGAGAGCTGATGCCAATTTTATCAGTCATAAGGGTGGTATTTGGGCTCCTTATTATTTTTCTTATTTCTCAATGGTTCAGAATCTAGGCAGCAAAGACAGCTATTTATTGGGTCTCTGAAAGATCACATCAATGGAGAAAGAGGCATTCTTTCCTCTGCTAAATTAGTAGAATAAAAGCCTGGAGCTGCTGGTAGACATCTTATCACTGTATATCGGCGGGTGGGAGGAATCCTGCCTGCAAACAAGCAAGTGTGGAGAAGGCAGGGCCAGGAGTATTGGAAAGAGTCCAAGTTCTGATGACACATAGTAAACATCTGCATCCAGCTGTGTCTGATGCCTGTGAACTTTTCAATTAGAGGAGCCAACATGTTCACTCGTTTGTTCAGGCCAGTTAGAGTTAGATTTTAGACGCTTGCAATTGAAGGAGACTTGACCAGTATTGTTTAGGGATGGGCTAATTTTTTCAATCTCAGTCACAGAAACATCTGGCTTTTTAATTTACTTCATAATTAGATAAAATGTAAGTTAAAAGAAATTGTACACCACTGGCATGAGCTTATTGCGTTAGTTGCCTGGTTCGGAAAAAGTTAGTAGCTCCTCCCGGCCTCACTACCTTTAGAGAAGCTCTTGTCAGACACCTGGAGGGGGAAGATGGATGGGTGTGTCTGAGGAATAGAATGTTACTTTCCCAAATAAGAAAAGTGCTGCTGGGTAGATAACTACATCATGTTATCTCTTGTTTGTGAGCTTTGGATAGTGAGTTAATTTTCTTCACACTTGAATATACATATTTGATTTAAAAATCTCTTACAACAGTGACTTCGGTAGTTTGTATTTGAAATTTTAGAAAAAGTGGCACTTCTTTTGGGGAGGAGGTTAATGAGAGTTGAAAGAAATGTGATAGAAAAATTAATTATGCTTCCTTGAAGGAGGCATCAGGAGAAAAGTTACATTAATTAAAAATTAACAGCATTAAGGGTTTCCACCTGATTTCATGTTTTGACTCATTAATGTGAGCAGGCGTACAAACACGTCTGTCATCAAAGAATTTCCTGAAGACTTCCTTATCGAGGCTCAATTGTACACGGAGAGAGTTGCTCTGGGGCAAAAGAAAATCATGTGGAACAGCAAAGGGTGGGAATTCTACTAGGAATGAAGATGAAATGCTACTAAGATGAGAGCTAAGAAGAGCACCACTGGGTCATATCTCCGAAATAGGATACTCATGGTGTATATAATTTGGTGATCACAAGGGATGAAGACAATAGGGTTGAAGAGGCCAACAGGAAATCTAAACACAGACAAGTCACTTAACTGTGAAATTGGTTGCTTAATGGTTGGTATGTCTAGACCAAATCCACACATAACCAAGCATAGGAACAGGAAGAAGTTCCAAAAACTAGGGGTGAGAAATAGGTTATGCTTCTGCTTGAATTTATGAAAAGAAACCATGTATAAATTAGATAACTCTCAGAGTTTATAATTTTTATGCATCTTTGTAGGTTTGCTTTTCTCTTTTTCATTCTTATCAAAGTCCAGTGAAGTCTTTAGGCTACTTACACATTGATGAAACGACCTCTGAAACTTACTGTCAAAACTGAATGACTTTACTTCACTAATTTTAGTAAAACTTTTTCATGATATTTTTCCAAGTGAATGTGGGTAGTAAGATTGCATATAGGGATGCTACCATTTTAATCTCAATGTGGACAAAATGCAAAATTAATCTGCTGAAATAATACAAGTTGAGAAAAAATTATCTTTATTTCTTTATCAAAGTAGCTGGAAAAAACTCAACTAAAATAGCAAAGGAGTCAAAGAAAATGACATCATTTACCCTAGGAAGATAGTCCAGCTAATTTGTGCTCAATCTATATCTATCAGCTGCTATCTGTTTTAAATATTAAATTTAAAAATTAGGTTTCCAGTGTATACAGAAAAAAGCCTTTCACTGACTATACAAATATGATAAAAAGTTACGTAGATTTTTAAATTTATGTCTCGTATATGTGACTCCATATGTCATAATAAATATTTCTCCAATAAAGTTCACACACAATGCTTCACTGTAATTTTTTTCTATACAACCCATAATTTTTTCTATTATTATTTTTTGAGACAGAGTCTCACTATGTTGCCCAGGCTGGAGTGCAGTGGTACTATTTCGGCTTACTGCAACTTCTGCTTCCCAGATTCAAGCGATTCTCCTACCTCAGCCTCCCAAGTAGCTGCGATTACAGGCGCCCACCATCACACCCAGCTAATTTTTGTATTTTTAGTAGAGATGAGATTTCACCATATTGGCCAGGCTGGTCTCGAACTCCTGACCTCAGGTGATGCACTTGCCTTAGCCTCACAAAGTGTCAGGATTACAGGTGTGAGTCACCACATCCAACCACAACCCATAATTTTTACAACCTTTATTCTTAATTACAATGAATATGATTGATTTAAAAATAACACTTTATATTTATTTTCCTCCTGAAGTAAATACATGTATATTCTTTCAACAGGTCACAAAGGCCTTCCAGGCCAGAGAGCTCAGCACACTCACAGCGGGGATGCAGTATGGTAAATTCTGTTCATTTGGTTCTGTTTATTTATTCATGTAACAAATTAAATCTTGTGTGAATCAGTGTCATCTTCAGTGTTAATTCTGCATTATTGCATTTGTCAGGATTCTTTCATTGCAAGCAACAGAAACCAACCAGGGCTGTGACGGACGAAAAGCGAAATGTGTTGAAAGAATATCGGGGTTTCCTAGAATCAGTATGACTCTGGAGAACTGGGCTTGGGGTCAGACACTTCTCTGAGCTCCAGACCTTAGCAGCTACAAGTGGATTTCTTAAAGGCACCTCAGGATCTCTTCCTCCCCTTCTCAGACAAACTTCTCTCCTGCTTAAAAACCTTCCATAACTCTCCATTGCCCTTAGAATAGTCAAGAACTTATGCTCAGAAAGGTCTCTCTGATTGTATTAATCTGTTCTCACACTTCTTAAAGAACTGCCCAAGACTGGGTAATTCGTAAAGAGGTTTAGTTGACTCAGAGTTCCATATGGCTGGGAGGCCTCAGGAAACTTACAGTCATGGCAGAAGGAAAAGCAGGCATGACTTATATCGCAGCAGGCAAGCGAGAGTGAGACCATGTGAAGGGAGAACTGTCTCACACTTATCAAATCATCAGTCTCATGAGAACTCATTCATTACCATGAGGACTGCATGAGAGAAACTGGCCCCATGGTCCAGTCACCTCCCACCAAGTTTCTCCCTCGATACATGGGGTTTATGGGGACTATAATTTGAGATGAGATTTCGTGAGACACAGCCATACCACATCACTGACCTTCAGTGACCCTGAATGTGTTGCCTGCACTAACCTCTCCTTTCCCAACTCGCGCTCAGCACCCCACCCCTTCCCATCAGAGTGTCTGACTCGTGAGCATCCTCTCATGCCGAGTTCTCTCGACCAGTAAACTAGAGCTTCCTAACTGGTTTGTCAAAGCCCATAGCACTTCTGTAAGTTTATCACAAAGATGCCAAACTATTGAACTGTTTGAGATGGCCAGAAGCAGGGGCAGGTCCACTGATGCTTATATGCAGTGAGGTAAAAAATACCAGGGTGTGAGCTCCATTCCAGTCATTTGATCTCCTTCATGTCTGCAAGTGCAGCAGCCTCTCCTCTGCATCCAAGCTTTTATCCATGATGCTCCACTGCCCAGAATACTATGCCCCAACTCCTCACCCAGCTTTTCCTTTGAGACTCAAGTTTTGCACGAATTATTCTAGGAGAACTTTGCCAACCTCCCATATTTGGTTAGCACACCCTATCATTCAGACCCACAGAACTCTTTACTCAGTCTTTTGAAATACCTGTAGCACCAGAAGTCATTTTTATGAATGTCTGAATCTCCCTACTATATACCCAATGGAACGGGGTCTTGGTCTGGTTCACTGCTATATTTCCAGCCACAGGAAGAATGCAGGCAGATAAGCATTCAATAAATTGTTGGTGCTGAGAGATTGCTGGCAATCATGATTCCCTAGATTTAGATAAGTAAAAATAAAAGCAATTATTATCTTATAAGACTCTTTTAAAATTGTTTTTTTAATTAGAATCCTTTCTTATTTGGAAATAAAGAAAGTGAAACACTGTATATAGAAATTAACAACACATCTAAGGTGGCACATCCCACCAGTGGGAGATCAGTAATGAGAACTCAGATTCTCTGCCTTGCTGCTCTGTTAATTAGAAGTTTGGGAAAACTTTGGGCAGGTCTCTGACTTTTTTTTTTTTTTTTTTTTTTGAGATGGAGTTTTGCTCTGTTGCCCAGGTTGGAGTGCAATGGTGCAGTCTCAGCTCACTGTAACTTCCACCTCCCAGGTTCAAACAATTCTCCTGCCTCAGTCTCCTGAGTAGCTGGGACTACAGGTGCACACCACCACGCCCATATAATTTTTGTATTTTTAGTAGAGATGGGGTTTCACCATGTTGGCCAGGATAATCTTGATGTCTTGACTTCATGGTCCGCCTGCCTCAGCCTCCAAAGTGCTGGGATTACAGGTGTGAGCCACGGTGCCCAGCCAGGTCTCTGACTTTTTAAGGCTGAAATCCTGTAGAGAAACTAGAATTCTTTTTCAGAAAATAATGCATGACTGACTGCCACAGTCATAGACAGATTTTTAGTTAGCATGAGGTATTGGTCTGACCCATTATAGCAGCATAATCATGCTCATATTGCTTTTTGCTGATTCACTTGAAATTTCAAGCATTAAGAGAGGTTTGGTTATTCAAATTTTTTATTGTCTGTCATCTATCAATTTGTGTTTTTATTTAAATATGCATCAAAAAGACAAAAAGGCAGAGCTTTGAAAATATACCGTTGTTATGGTTATTCAAAGAAATTTTTAATAATTTTGTAAAATTGCTAGCTCTCTATTTGGTTTTTTTCTCTAGTGAGTTCACACAATTCACAGAGGTAGCTAAAAAGAAGGAAAAAGCCTTCTGGTAAGAAATATAAGAAGGCAAATGTAGCAACCATGTGCAATTCTGATTTCTTTTCAATACGTCATGTGACATTTCTGATTATAAATTGACGGCAGACATGCACTGGTTTGAATAATTTATGATAATGTAATGCAGATATGTTATTCGTAACAATGTACCAGACGGAAAATGTGAGCACTTTAAATGCAAAGTGAGTTATTTGGTCTTTCTATTTTGTATAAATCTTCAAAGCATAAATTAAAAGCAGAAGAGTGCGTTGTACAGTTTCAAGATCTAAAAACCTCTACCGTACTCTGTAAATCTCTCAGCAGTGTGAAGGACGGAGTGTTCAGCTGGCCAGACAGACACTCTTATCTATTCTCCAGTGTTGTTGTTCCACTCTGGGATGACTGGGTTAAAGAAAAATGTCCTCTGAAATGAGTATTTCCAACTCTAAATATGCAACATGAACCTTGAGGCCAGACAGGGTTTGTTTTAGTTTCTGTTCACAGTGCTGTGTGTGCTGCTTCATGTTGAAAGTTTTCTCATTCAGAAAATATTTCAACCTTTCATGGTTTTGCAGTGTCCATATAAAAGAGGACTCAGCGCACAGAGAAATAATCTCTTAGCCACTTGAAATGTATTTATTTTCATTTCTTGAATTGCCTGAATTGAATTTCTTGTATTGCCTGAATAATTTATGTGTTATATTTTGCTACTTATAGAAATGAGGAACTTAAAAGGCAATTTTTAGAGCTAAGGAAGTTTTTTTTCTCTTCCATAAACATCAAGCTAGTACCCAGAATGTCCTCATTGGCAATATAATAAAAGATCAATATTTAATACATAAGGAGACATAGAAAAATTCACACTTATGTTATTGCCATATACTTCAATGAATAAAAGAACTACGAAGCATGAAACTGAAATGTCAAAATGACAAAACCTCTAAAAGGGAAATATCTCCATTGGCCAACAGTCTATAAATTATTTCTACCCTTAAATACCAGCATGAGAAATATAGCATACCTTAAAGTTGGAAAATAGGAAACAATGCTTATGTGACGAGGACAATGTGGCATATCCAGTCCTTCCACTTCCCTGCCACTTCCTACTTCAATCCATTGCATGTGGAACTGCCCAGAAGAGCCTTCTGCAGTTCTGAACACGTTGCTCCCTGGGTTGAAAATATTCAAAGGCTTCTTCTTATCTACAGAACGCTTAAAAACCCTCAGAGTCTTTTGTTTGGGGCTTGAAATACGTTGAAATATTTATAGATAGTAATATTATGACAAAGATTGGCTTCTAAATAACCTGGGAGACAGAAGAGAAGGAGGGAGGAAGTAGAGCACAGATGGAATGAAATTGGTCATGAGTTGATCATTGTAGAAAATGGGTGGTAACCACACAGCGTTCATTATTCAACTTTCTCTACTTCTACGGGTTTATAAAGTTAAAAACTAAAGAACAACGACGCTTCTCCGTAACGTTCAAAACCTTCAATAATTTGGAACTAATAATTTACCTTTCAAGTTTACAGTCAATCCCCCAAGCACCTAAAGTCACATCCAAATTCATTGTCAAAATGTTGTCCCTGAGCATGTCTTTTGTTGACTCAGCGCCTTTGGTCCGGCCATTTTTCCTTCTTGGAATGTACATCTCTTTCAGCTTCGTTTACTGGTCTATATTTTCTGAGCCTGAGTTTTTCCCTCTTTAAAATGATAGGTATGGGCCAGGTTATGGATTAGAATGGGGTTAGAGATTCTCTCTACCAGGGTTCTAAAGTGGGAACTCTAATTAATTAATCAATTTGGATGTTTAAAGTGGAAAAGTTAAATCAGAGGCTCTGTGTGTTGACTGTCAGAACTCTTGATTGACAACGACAGAAATGCAAACTCAAACGTGCTCAAACAAAATAAATAACTTACTGGCTCGTTAACCTAGAAGTCCAGAAGCATGATATGTACAATGCAGCAGGGTATAGATGCTCAAATGGCATCTTCAGGGCAGAGCCCTTCCACCTCAGAGCTCACTTTTCTATGGGGTGCCTTCATTCTCAGGAAGTCTCTTCCTACACAGAGACAGAATAATCACCAGTAACATCCCACCTATATTCTGCCATTTTAGCAATTCCAAACAGAAGCATGATTATTAATTAATTCTTTAAAAATTCTTAGGAAAGGTCTCCATTGGCCTAGTCTGGACTTCGAGCCCAGCCATGAATTCATAGTAAAGGCTATTGATAATTACGTACTGTAATGCTCTGATTACTTGGACCTGAATTCAAAATCCCACCCTTAGATCAGCCAGACCTAAAATTCACGCACTAAAAGTAGAGTATGAATGGGTCTTTAGAGGAAAATCGGGGTGTTCTTTCTTATCACAGGGCCATATTTAGAAAAAGAGGTGATAACATTAGGTTGGTGTGAAAGTCATCTCGATTTTTGCCATTATATTCAATGTAATATACTCATTACATTCAATGTAATATATTCGATGTAATGGCAAAACCGCGATGACTTTCACATCAACCTTATACTCAGTTAATTGACTATTAATTCACTGATCTGCTGATTGACTACCTAGGGCCAGCCTTGGAACAGCACCTTCTTGGAGAAAAGATACATAAACAGAAAGCTACTAGCAGAATGGACTGACGGAGTGGCCACAGACTTGGGCTTTTTATGATCTAAATGACTGTGGTGCTTTCCCGTTGAATGGATTGACTGTTGAGCCTTATTCATTGGTCATTGTTTATCTTTGCTTGGATTATGCTGGGAGAGAATGCCAAGGCATTTGGACCAATCAAATGATGAAGAAAGACCATAGTTAGGATTCCTCCCTGGTCTGCTGTATATTTAAAGATGGTTTCCCAAATTTCTGGCGAGGCACGGTTGCTCATGCCTATAATCCCAGCACTTTGGGAGGCTGAGGTGGGCAAATCACTTGAGCTCAGGAGTTCAAGACCAGCCTGGCCAACATGGCAAAACCCTGTCTCTACTAAAAATACAAAACTTAGCCAGGTGAGGTGGCGGTCACCTGTAATCCCAGCTACTCGGGAGGCTGAAGAAATAGAATCACTTAAGCCCGGGAGGCAGAGGTTGCAGTGAGCCCAGATCATGCCACTGCACTCCAGCCCAGGTGACAGAGCGAGACTCCATTTAAAAAAAAATTCCCAGACTAAGTCTCAGGTATCAGGATTAAGCCTACTTATCAAATACAGCATAGTAACCTGTGGATCCAATGTGCCTTGTCAGTTGATTTTCTCATTACTTACCATTGAAGAAAATAAACTATACAGATTCAGTATTTGCCAACAGGCAGAATATGTGGTTCCATTCACTGTCCAAATAGATGTAATCAGTTTCACATTTCTACAAAATGCAAGCTTTTTATTGGTAAATTTGTTATAATTTAGAATGAATACATTGTCTCTTTTCATGCTTATAAAAATTCAGTTTACCTCAATCTAACTCAAAAGCCTCACCTCCTTTACAAATCCTTCCTTGATCACTCTGCCTACAATTTTCTTTCACTTTTTTTTCCTCTCACTTCTTTTTTTTTCTCTCATTTTCTTTTTCTACAATAATAATACTAAGAGTTACTTACTGAGCAATTATTATGTGCCAGGTACTCTGCTAAAAATTTGTTAAGAATTATCTCTCAAATCCAACCAACAATGTAGGTTATTAAAGTTGATGCTTGTTTTGCAGAAGCACCAAGAAGCTAAAAAGCTTTGTCCGGTGTCACCTAATTTAGTGACAGAGCATGAGTTTGAACGCAGATAGTCTGATTCTAAAGCCCATGCCCTTAGCCACTTTGCTACACAACCTTTCACAGCACTTATGATTATATTATGTTACGTGGCAAAAGGGATTTTGCAGGTGTAATTAAGGTCATTGATTAAGGTTATTAATTAAAAGCAGATTATCTAGTGGGCCTAATCTAATCAAAAGGACCTTTTAAAAGCAGAGTTGGCGGGTCACGGTGGCTCACGCCTTTAATCCCAGCACTTTGGGAGGTGGGCGGATCATGAGGTCAGGAGATCAAGACCATCCTGGCCAACCTGGTAAAACCCTGTCTCTACTAAAAATACAAAAGTTAGCCAGGCATGACTGCACACGCCTGTAGTTCCAGCTACTCAGGAGGCTGAGGCAGGAGAATTGCTTGAACTCGGGAGGCAGAGGCTGCAGTGAGCCGAGATCACACCACTGCACTCCAGCCTGGGTGACAGATCGAGACTCTGTTTCAAAAAAAAAAGCAAAGAGCTTTCTCAGACTGGTGACAAAGGAAATGTTAGAGAAATTCAAAACACAAACCACTGCTACCTGAAGATGGAGGGGAACATGTGCAAGGACTACAGCTGCTTCTAGTTTCTGAGAACAACCCCTGGAAACTGAATTCTCCAACAATCCATCTGAGTATGGAGGCAGACTCTTCTCCAGAGCCTCCAGATAAGAGCCCAAGCTTGATTTCAGCCTCAGGAGACCCTAAGCAGAGAACCCAGTCAAGTCCACCCAGACTTCTGACCTACTGAACTGTAAGATAATAAATGAGTGTTGTTTTAAGGGGCTAGATTTGGGGTCATTTGTTTTACAACAGTAGAAAACTAATGCAAGCCTGGACACAGTGGCTCATGCCTATAATCCCAGCACTTTGGGAGGCTGAAGAGGGTGGATCACCTGAGGTCAGGCGTTCAAGACCAGCCTGGCCAACGTGGTGAAATCTTGTCTCTACCAAAAATACAAAAATTAACAAGGTGTGATGGCAGAGGCCTGGCCAAGATGGCAAAACCCCATCTCTACGAAAAGTACAGAAATTAGCCGGGCATGGTGGTATGTGCCTGTAATCCCAGCAACTCAGGAGGCTGAGGCAGGAGAATCGCTTGAACCCAGAAGGCAGAGGTTGCAATGAGCCGAGATTGTGCCATTGCAGCCCAGCCTGGGCGACAAAGTGAGGCACAGTCTAAAAAAAAATAAAACTAATGCAGACTTTTTTTTTAATTAGGTGAACTGTATGAAATTGCCAATATCGATTGTTGTGACCTATAGAAATAATTATTTCATTTGACTCAATCTAATATTATTTGAGGATGATCAAGCTAATATTATTTGCTGATGGGTTCTTAAAGACTTGACATTTTAGGAAAACATAAAAAATAAATGTTCATCAACTTTACTCATCTCCATGTTTTTTACTCCCCTAAAGGCACACACCAAAAAAAGTATATATGTTGACAATTTCATCAGTAGTTCTGTGACAGAGAAAATGTCCTCTACTGTCTATCCTGTTGTTTCTGCTGCTGCTAATTTGTGTCTGTTCTCCAATGAGATCTTAAAATGTTTGAGGTCAGAAACTATATTTTTGTTTCCAGCACAATGTTTGTAATATTAATAAACTTTCAGGTTTACCATGTTGGCACTTTGAAATGCAGTTAGTGATTCAGTTATGCCGAGTAACATGGGAGAATTTGCATTAATGTAACCACTAGAAAGAAAATATGTTTTTCAGTGCTGACCTTAGATTGAGACTTTAAAATCCTTTATTTTCAAACTTAAAGAAGAGGTAAGGAGCACTAAAAGTTCCTGTGTGCAAAAACAGGACTCAGAGATGATGACGGAGGTGAAAATTCAACAGGTCATCCTTCTAAAACAGCCCATGAGGGCATCTTGAGAACAAAGGACAAAGCAATCTTCATTGTCGTAAACTCTTAATTATTCAAGAGGCCAGCAATTGTGGTTTTTTTAACAGAGCTTAAAATACATATATTTTTATTTAACTTTTATGTATGTGGTCAAAAGACACAAAAGGTTAACTCAGTGCAAGGTGCAGTGTTTGAGCCCCTGGAAAGAGTTCTGAGACAAAGTGATACCAAACAGCTCCTCCTAGTTGTCGTTGAAGGCATGATACCTATTAGCAAATCAGGAAATTTGTTTCTGAAGTGTAACTCTAAGATGGAATAAGAAAACTAGTTAGGTATCCTGATCGTTGTCGCCTCAAGGTCTGTATATCAACTTTCCTCCATTCATACAGATAGTAAGAGGCCGTGGTTAACTTATGAATTATTGCCAGGTCACTAGAACCCATTCGTTTGGCAAATCCTCAGAACCGTGCTTCCAAAGTAATACTGTCCATTCTTCAGGAAACTTTTGTTCAGTGTTTTTTTTTTTTAACTTTAGAATCAGCCAAATACTTTTACCAATAAAATTTTAGTAATGTATAGTTTTATTTACACATTAATGCACAGAATCTATTTTCAGAACTAACAAAGGAATACCAGTAATAAGAAAAATCCTGCAAGGATCTTTTTAAAAATCTGCTTAGAAAATAGATACAGTTTAACACCTCAATTTGTAAAAATTTATTTCAAATGGTCTCCTTCAATAGCCCATTTTAAATGTTCTTGGTGGGAGAGAGATCCAA
>PVKP010031394.1:0-27026 GCA_004027715.1 Plecturocebus donacophilus | reverse complement strand
CGATATATGCCTGCACGCAGTCCTGAGAAGGACAGTTCATCCCGAAGGGCAGTTTATCCTGGAGGAGACAATTTGGAGTCAAATCTGTAAGCTTCCGCAAGGCACAACTTTCAAAGCCTTTTTAATCTCATCTGTAAAAGGGGTATCATGCCATGCCTACCTCTCAGGGTGAAGGGGGATTAAATGGGAAAAAGTAGAAAATATCACCCTCTTTCTGAGATAAAAGCCTGTTCACAAAACCTCTATTGAAGCCATGGGTTTCTCACTGAGGTTTCAAAAACAAAGATAGGAAACAAGAATTCTTGTAAGTTTTTGGTGAGGATTTTGTTATGTCAGAGATGTCACTGAAGATGATTTTTAGACAGCACTTTGGTCCAGTCACTTCACCTCTCTGAGCCTCAATTTTCTCAGTTCTCAAATGGGAATAATAAATTTAGCTACCTCAAAGGGTTATAGGAAGGAATTAATTAGGGAGGTCTTAGTGCTGTATGAGTCACATAGTTATGGCTCTATGACTCTTGAAGAACATACACATAGTATACTTAATTATAGTAGAAAACAGGGAATTTTTTGAACATCAATTAATTAATTAAAAGTTAGTTTCCTAGTTTCTCTATTAAGAAAATTGACTCTTTTCTCTCCATCAGGATGCACACGGGTTCTTAATTTCTTTTTTCCTAGAGTTGTGAAGGGTGATTTAAACAGATATCTTGGAATATGTCCTTATTTCTATTTGGAAACAACAACAACAACAACAAAAACATTTTAGTGATCATGGAAAAAACAATTTAGTGATCATGGAAAAACATTTTAGTGATCATGGAGTTTGCTTATTCCAATAGAAGACAAATCATTATCTCTGAGATTTAGCATTCAGTAAGGCTGTATATCCTGAGGTCCTAAACACTCAGCTTAAGTAAATAGAGGGAATGGTCTGAGTATACACTCTATGGATATACTTAAGGATATATTCATATATCCAATGACAAATGCTAGGATATACATGGTATACTCTATAATTATTACAGAGCATTCCCACAGTGCCTTTCCATCCTCTTTGTTTTGAAATTAGCAGAGGGGATGAAAGGGCATTGTTATCATACAGACAACAGAATGGCAGCCACCACAGATGGTACTAGAGTTCTAGCTCATGAGCAACAATCAACCTCACGTGGAAATGGTACTCACTCCCATAGTGCAAATGGGCCTCCTGTAGCATGCCAGCTCCCATCAGTTGGTAGCCGTGGCCTGAGGTACTATGTTAAGAAGGATTCTAATGTCTTGCTTAAATCCAATGCCAAAGAGTGCCTGATTGATTAGTAATATCTGCTATGGAACTAGGGGATGATCAGTACATTGGGCGCTTCCTGTTTGCTAATCCCAATCTGATATAAGCCCTGGGTGTGATGGTGAAAATCACTGAGATTCAGAGAGGGGACTAGATTTGCCAGGGTCACACAGCTATTTAGTGGCAGAGCCAGAACTATAATAAATATCTCCTGGCTCCATGCCCAGGTCTCTTTTCTCTCCATCAGGATGCATGAGGCTCTTAATCAAGGTTCAGGGGTATCTGTGGAACAGTCAGAGCATTTGGCATTTGTCACACTATTTACCCCCATATGGTTCCAAAGAAATTTACAGCGATTACACACCAGAAATACACACGTTAGAGAGAAATGTGCACATTAGAAGGGGATTAAAATAAAATAGAGAAGGTAACCAGGGCAAAGGGAAAATGAGAACAAAAAATAGGATGGAACCGAGAATGAGTTTGGCACACACAAACGCTGTCCGTATGCAGTTGCTAAGCAACTGGTGGCCAAAGCAAAGAAAGGAATAGGAATCTATGTGTTTAAAGATGGAAAATACTGTCAGTTAAAGCAGCAGATTTCCTTGGTATTCCCTTGGGAGCAATCTCTCCTAGGTGCTCATACCAAAGCAGTTGTAATGGAGTCGAGGATGCCCTTCAAAAACAGGCCTCCAAGAAATCAAGCAATTTTGACACCGCTGATTCTTGGAATGCCATGCAGGGAGGTTGGTGCAAAAATGTCTAAGTGAAGTCCAAGAATTCAGAACTTTTGATGTCCAGGTGGCTGAAGACCACCCTGTTTCCAAAGTCAGTAGTCAGAGTCCATTGTTGATCTAACTTGACCTCTCATATTTGATACCTCGATGGCTTTAGCTTTGTGGGTTTATGTTCTGTCCGAGGACACCACATGCTCTTGGGTTTCCTCGTATGTCAATGACATCTCCTTCTGGACGTCCACTGTTGGGCGCTCTCCCTTCCTCCAATGCCTAGATGTTGCAGGCTCCAGGACTCAGCTGCAGATGCTCCCGTGCACTTATCTTTCCTTGGTTCTTGGTGGCCTCATGGCTTCAAACCAGCCTTAGGCTGATGCCTTCATATTTTCTTACTCCAGCCTGACCTCTCTCCCTGACCTGCTCCCCTGACTTCACCATCCCTCACCAAAATCTGGATCTCATGCCACTCTTTCTCTAACCTGGTTCCACCTCCAGTCCTCCTCATTTCGGGAACCAGAACCATCATGGAAATAGGTGCTCCAGCCTAAAACGACTCAACCTTCACTCAAACGACTCAACCTCTACTCCCCTCTCCTTGTCATGTCCAATGTCCAATTCATCAACAGGTCCTGGCAGCTCCACTCCAAAAATGATTTCAAGTGCACTCATCTTTCCTCCTCTCTACTTCTTCGTCTCAGCCACCTTCCTTTCCCACCTGGATGGCAGGAATGCCTCCCATTTTGCTCCTGGTCCTGTCACTTGTCCAGACGGTGTCCAAAACAATTATTTTTGAAATGTCTATCTGAGCAGTTCACCACTCGGTTCAACCCTCCCCTGTGGCCTCCCCATCACCAGAGAGCTAAGGTGTTGGCTGTGCATGGCCCGAGCCCTGACTCCACGCCCCGGACCCCGCATCGCTCTCTCTTCTCCAGTCACACTGGGCTCTCCCCTGTTACTCATGTGTGCTGCGATGCTGTCTTCTCGTAGCCTCTGCATTTACTGATCTCTCTTTCTCAGAAAAAGATCTACCAGTGCTCTTTCCCCAGACAGCCCATGGCTCACTCCTCCACCCCTGACACAAAGGAAACACCACCTCCTCCAGGAGGCCTTCCCTGACTTTATTTTAAATGGACTATACATCCTCCCTCCCACCCCTTCCTTATCAGCCTTCCCCTTATCGCTGTAACTTCCCCCTCACCTCCTACCAGCCTCCCTTCCCACACTCCACCAGCCTAGCTTCTCTCCCACCTCCTACCAGCTTCTCTCTCACCATCACCCGCATCTCTACAGCCTCCCACCTACACTGGCCTCTGTCTCACCTCCTATGTATAGGGGATTAGGTCTCTTCTTCACAACACTATGAGATCAGAGACATTTGCTTCATTAGTTGACCACTGTATCCCCAGGACCTTGCACATAGTAGGTGCTCAATAAACACATGTTGCACAAATGACACTCTACTGGTCTGATTTATTCCAGGTAACATCTTCAGCTAACAATTCCAAGAAGATCGGCCTGTAGGGAAAGCAGAGTGGACTCTGACCCCTCGGTGGTGGGTGACATGCCTAGGGAAACCCACACCGGGGGTTTTGCCTTTGATGATGACACACAGAGTCAGGCCTGGCAGTCCCCTTGGCTGATGCCACCAGGGACACCCCAGTAATTCTATAGCTTTTCCTTAATCATAAATATCTCCCCTTGGTGTCAGCTGGCCCCTTGGAAATCACCGGACGAAATACTGTCATCAAACCCCAATAAATTCCTAAATGCCCAAGCCAACCGCACCAATTTACAGCAGGTTTTGACTTTAATAATGTTTTGTCTTAGATTTGGCCCTAATTATAAATCATTTGCAACTGTGGTTTAAACCATAAGCAAATCTTACATGGCATTCTTATTATCTACTTAATATCACAGAGAGAGATTTATAGAATCACATTCTGGGAATTAAGCAAACGAGGAAACTTTTAGGTGAGGGCGAAATACGTGAAAATTATAGTTTTGTCATAAAACGTTGATTGATCAATGATTATTGTAAAACGGTGGTAACTGTGCTGGCGTCAACATAAATCTGTAATTGGCTGGATTTATTCTTTTTCAAAATACTTTATTTCCTACAGTTTTGACCATCGTGCTAATATGAATCTGTCAGATTTACTGTGGTTTTAACTTAATTAACTCCATTTAGCTTATGCATATGTGTGTGTGTGTGTGTGTGTGTGTGTAGGGTGTGTCTGTGTATATATATACATGTATATATACACATAGATTTATATATGTTATATATATATATATATATATATATACTTAAAATGCATTGTCCCTAGTCACTTTTACTTTTTACATAATGGTTTGTGGTTTTCTTCAAATATAATTTTTAAATATTTGGGAAAAACCCATTTTGCTGTATGAAGCCAATTGTTGCTGCAGAAATGGGTCCGAAGCACTGTCTGAGGTTTTCACCTGCTGGGTGACCACATCAGGTAACGATATTGCATCTTAGGAGACAGTGAAGACTGCAAAAAGATCCTGAGTCAGGCTCAAATCCTGACTCTGCCACTGTGTGGCTGTATCACCCTAAAGAACCTATTCTACCTCTCTTTGCCTGTCTTCTCATCTGTAAAATGGGAATAGAATAAGTGCCCCTACTTCAGAGGCTCCTGCGAGGCTTAACAAAGTGAGGAATGTTACATGGGCGGCATGGCGCTTTGGGAGGCAGTGGAGGTTGAGTATATGTTGTAGACGGTCCTTCTTTCTGTTTCCCAGCCAGGAGTGGACTTGTGATGTGTGGGGTAGCATGCCCCAAGGAGTGAGGTCAAGGGAAAATCCCAACCCTCAGAGGAACCATGTTAGGAAGGGCCAGTCCCAGTGCCAGAGGGAACCAGCCCCTACACCAGAATCATCTTCTAACCTAATAGGACCAGGGAGATGATGGGTCCAGGTCAAAGCCAAGCAGGGACAGAGAACCATACATGAATTCAAATTTAGAAGAAGAATAATAAAACGGTAGCTCCCACTTAGCCAGAAACACTTGCTTTGCATCAGGTCCTATGCATTTTATTTTATTTTATTTTATTGAGATGAAATCTTGCTCCGTTTCCAGGCTGGAGTGCAGTGGTGGAATCCTGGTTCACTGCAACCTCCGCCTCCTGGGTTCAAGCGATTCTCCTGCCTCAGCCTCCCAAATAGCTGGGACTACAGGTGTGCACCACCATGCCTGGTTAATTTTTTTGTTTTTCATGTTTTAGTAGAGACAGAGTTTCACCATATTGGCCAGGATGGTCTTGATCTCCTGACTTCGTGATCCATCCATCTCGGGCCTCCCAAAGTACTGGGATTACAGGTGTGAGCCACCGCGCCCAATCTTTTTTTTTTTTTTGGAGTAAGGTCTCACTCTGCCACCCAGGTTGGAGTGCAATGGTACAGTCACAGCTCACTGCAGCCTCCAACTCCTGGGCTCAAGAGATCCTCCCCCTCAGACTCTCAAGTATCTGTGACTACAGGTGCACGTCACCACACCCAGCTAGTTTTTCTAGTTTTTGTAGAGATGGGAGTCTCACTATGTTGCCCAGGCTGGTTTCAAACTCCTGGCCTCAAGTGGTCCTCCCACCTCAGCTTCCCAAAATGCTAGTATTGCAGGCGTGAGCCACAGCACCGGGCCCATAATTCTTTATGGACTTAATCTTGTTGAAGCTCAGCAAAGCCTGCTAGCCTATCAACCTTGAGAGGAGAAAATTACGATTTCAGAAATGTGACTTGCCCAAGGTCACACAGCTAATAAGTGGTGGAACTGAGACTCCAGGCCCACGTTCTGAGGGTCTGAGTTTTACCACCTCTGACTTATTGAGTCACACTTCCCTTCAGCGGCTGCCCTGTCTCCTGGCAGCATGCATTCTGAGCCGATGATTCCTTCCAAGTCTAAGCTGAGGGAAAAGGAGGCGCAATTCAGCCACTGCGGTCTCTTCCTGTCTAATTGCTAAGGACAGAGCTGAGAAGTCATTGCCCTGAAGCTGAAAATCTGCCCTTTCTGTGGAGTTTTGCATTTGTATTTAATCGTGCTTTATTTTTCTTGATTCACACTATGGAGCCAGCCAAAACTATTTTGAGGGCCTACTCTGAGTCACTGACTCGTGGTGTCTGTGCTGAAGTTGCCCAGGGTCAAGTGAGTCAGCTGTGGGCAAATGAACCCAGACGCTGGATTTCACTGAAAAGTAAACACTGCAAGCATTGGCAGGGAAAAATGTTGGTTTCATATGTAACTTTCACAAGCAGCCTCTCCCTCCTTTCTTTCCTTTCCACATTGATTGTCCCTTTTCTTATCTCTTTCTCCCTCTTTCTTTCTTTTTCTTCGGTCTTGTTTCTCCTTCTTTCAAACTCTTTTTTTTTCCTGTTCCCTTCTCTTATTTCTCCATCTCCCTCTTTTCTTTTCTTTTTTTTTTTTTTTTTTTTTTTTTTTTTTTTTTTTTTTGGTTTTGTTCGATCGTTTGTTTTGAGACAGAATCTCACCTTGTTGCCCAGACTGTATTGCAATGGCATGTTCTCGGCTCACTGCAACCTCCAACTCCCAGGTTCAAGCGATTCTCCTGCCTCACCCTCCTGAGTAGCTGAGACTATAGGCGTGTGCCACCATGCCTGGCTAATTTGTTGTCTCTTTAGTAGAGACTGGGTTTCACCATGTTGGCCAGGCTGGTCTTGAACCCCTGACCTCGTGATCTCCCCATCTCGGCCTCCCAAAGTGCTGGGATTATAGGCATGAGCCACTGCGCCCGGCTCTTTTCTTTCCTTCATTTTTCTCTTCCTTCTTCTATTCTCTTCTGTTTCCTATATTCTTCTGTTTTACACACAGGATTTTGTTTTTGTTCAGGTATGGTGAGACCACACAGCACGAGACGACCACGATTGAAAAGACAGTTTATTATCCACAGTTGCCAAGAGGAAGGGGCATGACAGGCTACACAGGGCAGACGGAGCCATGGGAAAGTGGAGGCCAGGGCCTTTATCATGGATTTTGTTTTCTCAGTTGATGGTACCCAAAATAAAATAACAATAATAGGCTGGGCATGGTGGCTCACACCTGTAATCCCAGCACTTTGAGAAGCTGAGGCAGTCGGGTCCCTTGAGCCCAGGAGTTCGAGACTAGCCTGGGCAACATGGTGAAATCCTGCCTCTACAGAAAGTACAAAAAATTAGCCGAGCGTGGTGGTGCACAGTCCTCCTAGCTATTTGGGAGGCTGAGGTGGGAGGATTGTTTGAGCCTGGGAGGCAGAGGTTTCAGCCAGCCAAGATTGTGCCACTGTACTCCAGCCTGGGAGAGAGAGTGAGACCCTGTCTCAAAAACAGCAGGGATAACAAAGCCTTGGATTTTGCTGGAAAGAACAGGTGAGCTAGGGTAGGCAGACTTAGCATTGGCCATTCTGCATCAATTCGGCAGACTCTGGGCTGCAGGGGAGGTCCCTAGCTGTCTGGTTCCTGGCCCTGGGGTGATCTGGAGCACGGGGATAGGGTCCCGGAGTGTAGGAGGTTGATAAATACTCAGGATTGGTTGGTTTGCATATCAAAGGCTTCCTCCGAAGGGAAGTGGTTTGCTATCTCTAGGAATTAGCTAATCCTGGGAGGGGCACTCCCTCCCGGGATCCTCAAGGCCCCTGCAATTCCCAAGCCTCATCAAAGATAGAAAGTGAAAGACAGGATTTCTAAATCTTTTTTCCTTCCTCTCGTTTCTTCCTTCCCCTCTCCTCTTCTCTGTTCTCCCTTCTCGTTTCTCTCCTCCCTTGTGCCTCCCCAAGAACTGTGAAGAGCTCCTCGCAAAGGTTCAGGTAAGCAGTCACGGAAGCCCGGCTGAGTGGGTGACAAGAAGCCGGGAGAGGAACAGGCCACGTCACGAGCTACTTGGGAGGGAGGACGCTGGTTGACTGGATGAGGCTCCCACAGCCCCGCTCAGCTGCCTGCGGTCCCGGCTTCGCACCACCACCGCTGGTTCGCCGCCCCTTCCTTGCTCCCACGGTGGCGGCCGCTGTGTTCCCTGTCCCGCCGCTATCCCGTGGGTTGGCTGTTTTGCCCAGGCCTGGAATTACCCAAATCCCCTTAAATACATGGCTGCCAATGAGGACCCGGGAAAAAAAGGCAATAATTGTGACAGTAACTCACGGGGCCAGGCCTGACACGTCTCTAATTGCCTGCTAAAATTGTCGCTGTCTCCTAAAGTGCAAATTATCACCCGAAATGACAAGAATAATGAATGAGTAACTCTGATGTAATGCAACAATTAGTCCTCAAAGACACTGTCTAATATGGTAATTCAGAACACCCACTCCTTGTTATTAAGTGCCTGATAATTATTTAATTATCTATCTGCCAGCATGATTTACTTGGTTTATTTAGCTGCAGATGTGGGCAGGAGCATTCGGGTTTAAGGTCAGAGCAAGCCGGCCCCTCCGCTGGCTGCCACATCGGTTTGCTTGGGTGCTGGAGGCTGCCGCCCGTCTGACTTCCCTAATTGGCTTTGGCAGTCCTGACCCAAAGTCAGAAAATTGCCTCTTCTCCACCCCCGGCTCTGGTTCAGGGTCACTCAGGGGCTGAGGCTCTTGAAGACCAGGGCTGAGAGTGCCTGCCTTCCTACCCTCCGACAGGTGATCAGAATATCTGGGGGCAGCTGTTGCCCCCAGCGAGCCTGACGTGAGTGTTTACTCTGCACTGGGCATGGTGCCAAATCTCACACAAGCGTCAGCTCATTTAATCTTCAGGATAGTGCCAGGAGGTAGAGACAACTGGTGTCGGCATGTGACAGAGGAGGAAACTGGGACTTGGAGAAGTGAGGTCATTCTCCCAAGGTCCCACAGTGAAGGAGTGGTGGGCTGGGGCGAGCCTCCCTGTCCCCAGAGCCACTGTAGTCTCCTGGACCCTGACAGCAGCAATGTGAGGCTGGCCCCAAAGCTGTGAGTCACAGCTCATCCCAGACCAGTGGATAGGGATTCAGGAGGGTCGGTGTCATGGTCTCTAAATCGTAAAATCACTGACAGGGAAAGCAGAAAGAGTGGATCTAACCTGTGTTGGCTCAAGGAATTAACCCAGAGCCAAGAGTAGAAGGTATTACAGAGACAGACAGAATCTCCAGAGGGGGGCCACTTACTAGCTGAATGCACTTGGGCAAGTTCCTTATCCTCTAAAGCCTCGGTCTCCTCATCTGTAAAGTGGGGATGATCAGAATCTGCCTCTGATCACCTGTCAAAAGTACCCTCATCATCAGATACTCTCCACCCTGCACCCTGCTGGTTTCCTTTACTAAATGTACCTGAATCTCTGATTATCTTGTTCATTTATTTACTTATTCCCCCACCTTCTCCCCCCATGCCCCCCACACACACATAGAATACAAACTCCACAGAGCTAGGACCCTGTCTCGTTCATTCCTCCTTCACACTCCCCGCATTGAGCACAAAGCCTGGCATGTCATAGTCCCTCAGTAAATATCTGTAGAATGAATGAACAAATGAAAAAATAATCAGAAGCCAGGTGGGGTCCCCGGCCAGCCACCTCCTTGCCCGAGTGACTTCCCAGCATCTCTGTGCACAGAGGTCCCTACTCCCCATCTGTCCCGGCCAACAATGCCGAGGACGCCTTACCTTCATGCCTGTACATTTTCATCACACAATAGGCCATGATGACCACTCCTGCCACAGTTGTAACTTCCTTGCTCTGGTGCCTCGGCTGACCTGTGACTCCAAGCATCCACCAGCTTCCTCATTCCACATTTCTGAGGGTTAAGTCTGATTGGTCCAGGCCACCAGGAGCAGATGATCTTGGCGTCCCACACAGCCACATCCGAGCACATCTGCCCAACCTCTACCTTCCAGCATGTGACTCTGTCTGCTGCTGGAGCTCTCTGTGGCTGCACACAGGCCATGCTGAGAATTAACCTCCCCTGGGAGCCGCCTCGGTAAGGGCTGCCAGGAGTCGGTGGGTAAATAGCCCAGCTCCCTCATCCCTCAAATTGAGATCACATAGAATTGTGAATTCCAGACTGCCTCCCCCACTTTCCCATGGAAGCTCCGTTTCCCATGTAGTAGATGCCATTCCTGCCTCACTCAGATCCCCTCTGAAAGATCAATGCATCCAGCCCCCTTGGTTGTACATTAGATGTACACTAAACTGGTAATGGGCATTGGTAAGTCCAGCACTGGCTGTGGCGAATGTTGGCTGCTAAGACAGCAGCGCCTCACAGCTAACCCTGCCCCCCGTGGACAGAGCTGCCTTACCCGGAAATCCTGCGGAGGGTACACCCTCCCCTCTACACCAATTGGCTACATTGGTGTCATGCAGCCAATAATTGACTATTACAAGGGTACAAAAGGCCAGCCTCTTTACTCCAAGGCAGGACAACTCTGGGGTGCAACTCACACTCCAGAGCTCCTCCTGGGATCAACTGGAAGCGTTAGACGTCCCCTGAAACCATGTCTTTCACTAGCTCAGGAAAGGTAGGGCCAAATCTCTTTTGCTCACTCCTGCATCTCCTGCACATAGTATAGTATTTGTTGAGTTAGTAAATGAGTGAACAAATGAATTCATTCATTCATCCATTCATTCATTCATAGATCTGAGTGAATGAATGCATATACATGTATAGCAAATGTATGTGTATATGCACGTCAGTGAATTAATTCAAGCTATGTAATTTCCAAATCAGGACCTAAGCACCTCTTTCTAAATTAGCATGTACATTTCAGTGGTCAAAGATCAGCAAAAAGGGACGGACCTCCGGGCTGGAAGTCAGACAAATGACCTCGGCTTTCATCCTTGACTCACTGGGTGACTTTGGTTTTTCCATCTGTCAAATCAGAAAAGCACATTTATTTTTCTCCTTGGTTTTTTTTCCCAACTTAAACGCTATATAAGTTTATGTTGTGTGATTTTTTTAATTTTAAATTTTGATATCATTTTAAATTCCCAGAAAAAATTTTAAAACAGTGTTTCTGGCTGGGTGTGGTGGCTCACACCTGTAATGCCAGCACTTTGGGAGGCTGAGGTGGGCAGATGGCTTGAGCCCAGGAGTTCAAGACCAGCCTGGGCAACAGAGCGAAACCCTGTCTCTATAAACATACAAAAGTTAGCCAGCCATGGTGGCATGCACCTATAGTTGCAGCTACTTGGGAGGCTGAGGCAGGAGAATTGCTTAAGCCCAGGAGGCAGAGGTTGCAGTGAGCCAAGATCATGCCACTGAACTCCAGCCTGAGTGACAGGAGTGAAACTCTCTCAAAAAACAAAAATAAAAGCAGCGTGTTCTCTTCTGTCTTTCCCCGAGCTTGCCCTAATGTTTGTGGTTTGTGGTGTTGAAATCCTCCATTTAAGTATCTGGTGATTGTCTTAAGGAGGGAGAGGTCAACGGAGCCGTAGAAAGGAAGTCAGTTGGAGAAAAGGCAGAATGGAAATTCACCGGGCTTAGCAGCCTTCAAACATGAGGTGGCGGCCGCAGGCAGACAGCATTCCTCTCCGTCTCTCTCCATGAGTGGTGCATCTGCGGTTTTCTTTTATTTGTGGTCTATCACCTCCTATGCCATGGCAAACAGGAGACTTTATAAATATTTCAAACACTAATAATTTGTGCTGTCCCTGCTTAGACTTTTAAATGAATCTAAGAGCATTTCTCTTTGAGGAACCTGCCAAACTGCAGGCGGGTGAAAGAAATACCACCATCCCCTGTCTGAGTTGGGTACTTGACGTAGACATGGGATCAGAGGCTACAACTGCAGGTGCAGGTCACCTCTGTCTCTCTCACACACCTCCCCTACCCCAGCCTCTGCGCTGGTCAAGCTCTGCCTAGCAGGGCGATGGTCAGCCTCATCCCTGGATCCACAGCGTGGGGAGATTCTCGCAGCTCCCACAGATGGAGAAATTGGGGGCTGCTAATTTCACGGTTGCTGTTTTAAGCGCTTTGGCTTTAAGTCAGACATTCCTGGGTTTAAGTCCCAGCTCCTCTGCTCATTCACTGTGTCGCCTTGGGCAAGTCACCTCTCTGAATCTTTGTTTCCTTATCCATGAAGTAAACAGTCTTGTGATTAAATTAAATAGTGTGTATAAAGTATGCAAGACCTAACACAGGCCATGAGCTCAATGCACAGTAGCTAGTATTTTCCCTTTCACTATTTCTAAGTCATTTATGATGGCTCAGACATAATAGAAGTTTATTTATTGTTCACACTAACTACCCAATGAAGCTCCAGCATTAAAGCCATGGAAGATCCTCCATAAATTTGTTCCTATCCAACACCCAGCAAGCAGAAAGGAGAAGAACATGGAGCATCGTCCAGGAGGGGTTCCTTCTGTCCCTCCTGAAGCTCACAGTCTAGGGAGAGAAGAACTATGGAAAACTACAACCCATAATATGCAGGGTGGATCCTCAAGAGGGCAGCAGCCCAAAACAGGGAGAACAGAGAAGGCAGACGTCGTTTTGAAAAGTAGAGAAGACTGGCCAGGTGCAGCGGCTCATGCCCGTGATCCCAACACTTTGGGAGGCAGAGGCAGGCAGATCACAAGGTCAGGAGTTGGAGACCAGCCTGACCAACATGGTGAAACCCCATCTCTACTAAAAATACAAAAATTAGCCAGGTGTGGTGGCACGCACCTGTAATCCCAGCTACTCAGGAGGCTGAGGCAGGAGAATCACTTGAAGCCGGGAGGCGGGGGTTGCAGTGAGCTGAGACTGCACCACTGCACTCCAGCCTGGGTGACTGAGCAAGACTCCGTCTCAAAAAGAAGAAAAGAAAAGAAAAAAAAAAAGTAGAGAAGATCCTGGCACACGTGCCTGAAACCCTTCAATGGTATCTCATCATTCTCAGGTGAGATAATGATCTCCTTCTCCAGCCTTCACTGAGCACATGGTCCAGTCCCCGCCAACCCTCTCCCACATGGCAGTCCTGACACTCCAGGCTTCTTTTCATTCAGTTAATCAACTACAGAATTTACCTTCCAAACCAGGCCACTTTGGAGAAAGAAAGAGAATGCTATTAATTCATAAGCCAGGACACGAGGGACTGCCTGGGGTAGACCAAGATGAGCCGTCACCATACACCACCATTCCTGCGGTAGAACCTTGGCACACGCTGCCCTCCCTACTCCCCACTCACCTGGCTAACTGGACCTGAAGTTTCAGCGTCCCTTCTTTAGCGAAGCCTTTTCCAATACACCAATTTAGTCAGATCCCTTGTTAAGCATTCTGCTGGAACTTGTTTCATTAGGGGCACTAATATAGATTTCTAAATACATACTCAATGGTGTCTGCATTTGACTAACTCTGTTTCCAACAGGACTATAAACTCCATGAAGTTAGAGACTGTATCTCTTTTTGTTCACTCTTTATCCTTAATGTCTCACACATAGTAAGCATTCTACAAATGCGGCATTGGAAAGCATGAATAATTGCTTACCTCTCCCTAGAGGGCTCAAAATAGAAACCTGCTGATGTGAGACGATATTTCAATGTGGTCTAGAAGAATAAGTAAAGAAAGGGACTCCATGGAGAAGCAGAGGAACAGCCTTCAAGGTAGAGGGAATTGCAGTGAGCAAAAGGAAATGCTGGACCACGTCGAAGCAGTCATACAATGGCCTGGAGTTGATTCCAAAGTGTGGGAATGAGCTGGACGGGGAAGGTCAGGTTGCAGAAGCCTTGAGTGCTCAGCAAAGGCCTGACTTCCAACAAGCAACAGGGTGCCAGGGAGGACGCTTACTTTCGGGTGGCTTTGAGAACCATGCTGTTGGAAGAAGGATACAATCCTCACCTCCTCCAAGTAAACCTAGAGTCTGCTAGCAACAGCAGCTTGTTAAGCTTTTCTTACTTAGAGCACAAATCTATTTTTTATTTTTAATGTTTTAGAGATGAGGTCTCGCTCTACACCCAGGCTGGAGTGTAGTGGTGTGACGCCATAGCTCACGGCAGCCTCACATTCCTGAGCCCAAGCGATCTCTTGTTTCTGCCTTCTGAGTAGCGGAGACTACAGATGTGCTCCACTATGCCTGGCTAATTTTTAAAATATTTTTTGTAGAGATGGGGTCTCACTACATTGCCCAAGCTGACCTAGAAATGTGGCCTCAAGCAACCCTTTTACCTCAGCCTCCCAAAGTGCTGAGATGACAGGCATGAGCCACTGTGTTCAGCCACAAATCTATTTTTAATGGAGGCTGGGCTTGGGGGTGAGCACAGCCACATCTGAGGCACTTCTGTTCCCTGCAGCGTGGTGGTTTTAAAAACCACAAACATGGCTATTTTTTAAAGCTCCATCCAGGGCTTTCCCCATCAGCTATGGCCGACAGAAAGCAGTTGATGTACTAAGGTCACCAAGCCAGGAATCGAACCCTGGTCCTCAGTCCTGTGTCCTCCCATTGTGCTACTCTGCCTCCTAGGTAGGGCCTGGGAGACAAGGACACTGACACTGGAGTGGCCCTTTAGAGGGGGTCTTATCTAGCCCTGGAATCAGACAGAGCTATACCTGTCCTGAGTGATGAGCGACTCTCACCATTTCCATGCACACCAAGGGAGGTGGCAGAGCAATTATCCTTGACGACCTGGTATCCCCCTCAAAATCACACCTCCCATTCCCAGAGCATTTGATCCTGTGATCCTTATTCCATCCAAAACCCACATCAACTCTTGGACCTGGTCAGCATTCTCCTCCTTTATCTTAACGGTAAGGGAACTGAGGCTCAGAAAGGTTTGGTAACTCGCCTGAGGTCACACAGCTTGTAAGTGGCTCAATCCAGATTTGAACACAGATCTGACTCCAGAACATTTTAGCCCTGCACTAACCACTACCAAAAGAAAAATATAGTGTCCTGGGTAGAGTTTCCCTTTCTCCGTGGAGACATATAAGGAAGAAAAAAGGCAGGCATATCCCAGTCTGAGATGAGCTGAAGAGGGTCCCACCAGACTCAGTGGAAGGACATGATGACTCCGAGGGGCCTGCTGCCACTCAGAGTCTACTTGCAGGGCTGTCCCTGTCAGGACAAATGAAACGTCATCCAGTTAGCCATGCGGTCCACCTGGCTGTCAGCACGGCATTATTTATAACACCTAACCCACAGCCAGGCTGTGATGAAGAATTCAGGCCTGGCTCCTCGGCAGGGAATGCAGTTGACTTTGGAAACAGCTGTCCTGGCAGGCCCAGTACAGCAAATGTGACTTAGATGTCAGCCCCAGTCTAAGGACTTAGGGTCAGCCGCAACTCCTGCCGCAGGCAATCTGGCACCCAGAGAGATGGTAATGTCCAGACTTCACACAGGGCCATTTGCGTGCCTGAGAGCCGCAAGCGCTTGTCCAATAGTTCAGACAATGGAATGTGTATTTCTCATAATGAAATGTGGATTCCAACAAATGTACTCTTCACGACTCAAGGCAGACAATCACTTTAAGAACTGCTCACTCTCTCACTGAATCTCCACAACAACCAGCGAGGATGTCTTCTATGCCCCATGATCCCCATTCTACAGTTGAAGACTGAGTGTCAGAGCGAGAAGAGGCCTCTACCCTCTACTTAACCTGACTCAATTCACATCCATTCAACTGAAATAAACCTACATAACCCAACTTAGCACAACCTCACCACCAACACGATACAACCCCAGGCAACTTGACCTTATTCAACAAAAACCAACTGCACCCAACAAATTCCAACAAATTACAATTCAACAATGGTGGCCCAGCATAAGCTACCTTCCTACATGGCTACCCCCTGCTCAGCATAGCTGAGCATAGCTGGAGCCTTCAGTCAAAGTTAACCCTTGGCAGTCTTATTTCTACATCATGTTCTCCACTAAACTATAAGTTCCTTGAGGACAGGGATTGCATTGCTTTTAGCTCTCTGTCCACCAATCCTGGAAAACAGTGGATGTCCAAATAACTGTGGTCCTCATAGTGTGCTGTACCCTGTTTATTTACATGTATAAATGCATACTTTCACCAGATCAATCATTCTCAGGCTTCTTTGGACTAAGGAACCATAGTAAAATACAAAACAAACGGTGGTTATTTGGTAATTATGCCAATGAAATTATTACTATTATGAGAGAGGGTATTATCCTACAAGGGATCCAGAGAGAGTTTTGAAATTTTCTGATCCACAGAGGCTGCTGTCCTCAAGTCGTCAAAAGAAAATGCTGGACAAGGAAACTTCTGGAAAAAAATACAGTAGATATTTATGCATCCTCAATTATATGTCAGATACGGTGGTAAGTGCTTCACATGTGTCAACACAATATCCCCAGGACAGCCCTGGAGTTGGGAATCTATCCCTCACTTTACGAACAAGGAAACTAAGCTCCAGAAAGGTGGCATGCCTTGCCCGAGGGCACACAGATAGTAGGTGCAAAACCCAGGAGTCAAACCTAGGCCTGTCTGTGGGTTCTCCTGATAATCCTCCTCAGCCAGGTCCCCAAAGGGGATAAAACTCTACTGACCCCCAAAACTGAATAAGCTTCACAAATTTCTTCTCCTAGTCATATATTAAAACTAGATTTTCTTAATGTCCATCTAATGGTACTGAAGGTAGGTGAATTTGACATCATTCCTGCCCCCAAGCACTCATAATCTAGTTCAGATGAGACCAGTAACTCCATAAAATAAAGTGTTGTGGCCAGGGGTGGTGGCTCACACCTGTAATCCCAGCACTTTGGGAGTCCGAGGCAGGTGGATCATGAGGTCAGGAGATCGAGACCATCCTGGCTAACATGGTGAAACTCCATCTGTACTAAAATAAAAAAAAAAAAATTAGCTGGGCATGTTGGTGGGTGGCTGTAGTCCCAGCTACTTGGGAGGTTGAGGCAGGCTGTACCCAGGAGGCAGAGGTTGCAGTAAGCCAAGATTGCGCCACTGCACTCCAGCCTGGCGACAGAGTGAAACTCAAAAAAAAAAAAAAAAAAAAAAAAAAAGTGTTAAAAGTGTTGTGAGGATTCAGGTGTCCACAGAGGGGAGAAGGCTCTATACACTAAGGAGGTTTGAAGGGACTATGATTTCAAGAGTTCCATTAAACACTAATGGCAATAAAAAAAGAGATGTTTTCGAAACATTATTTTGGTGTTGTGTCCAAAGTACCTTACCTTCTTTAGACAGAAGAGTTGTTGAAATAGTTTATTAAATTGCACTAGATTGAATTTCACTGGGTTGTGGGACTATCTTGTACTGGGAGTTGGGTTGACTTGGATTGGCCTGTGTTGGGCTGACTTAGGTTATAGGGGATGAGAAGTGGTCTGTTGCTTCGTGTTGAGTTGTAATTTGTTGTAAATTGTAAGCAATTGGAATCAATTGGTGTTTGTTGAATACGGTCAAGTTGAATGGGGTTGTACTGTGTTGGTGGTGAGGTTGTGCTAAGCTGGGTTATGCAGGTTTATTTCAGGTGGCTTGACGTGGATTGAGTTGGGTTAAGTAGATTTGGTTGACTTTAGTTGACTCGGCCGGAATAAAACTGATTGATATCCATCTATTGAGAAGGGTATAGAGCCATGTCCTGTCCAGCAAAGAGAACTGCACTGGAAAGCTCTGTATTTAGGGTAGAAACCCACAATGGAGGGAGCCATTTAGCATTTGAGGAGGTGTAACTCAAACAAATGGTCTTTCCACCTCTGCTAAAATCTAGTTTACTGGCTGGAGAGATGGCAATGAGGGTGTTAAGTGTTGGGTATTCCAAAGGTCACAAGGTTTTTATGCAGTTCTGGCAACTCTGTTGGTCCTATGCCATTCATTCATTTGCAAAGCATCACAGAGCTCCCTACATTGCTGGACACTAGAGATCAAAGGATGAATAATGCCCCATGCCTGTTCTTAAGGACTTAACGATGCCACGCAATTACTGTGTACTATAATATTGTCTCTCTTGGGCAAACTCCTCAAATCTGGCTACCAGCAAGGCAACTGCCAACACTCTGAGCTCAAGACATTGAAACAATGGAGAATATCCACGAGCACAAAAAATACTTTTGGCCAGGAGTGGTGGCTCACAGCTATAATCCCAGCACTCTGGGAGGCCAAGGCAGGCTGGTCACTTGAGCTCAGAAGTCCAACACCAGCCTGGGCAACCTGGTGAAACCCCGTCTCTACAAAGAGAATACAAAGTTAGCCGGGAATGGCATGTGCCTGTAGTCCCAGCTACTCAGTTGGCTTCAGCCTGCGAGGCAAAGCTTGTAGTGAGCCGAGATCATGCCGCTGCACTCCAGCCTGGGCAATAGAGCCAGACCCTGTCTCAAACACACAGACACACATACACACACACACACACACACACACACAAACACTTTTTAAACAAATTAATATAAAGTAAAAACCTCTAGCAAGTCTGATTAAGGAAAAAAAATGGAGAAAGGAAGTGAGAAGGGAGAGTTATACACCATAAGTCTTTTAAATAGAAAAACAGCAGAGTTTTTACAAATTATTTCAAAAATACTACAAGCAGCATACTACCGATACATTTGAAACTTAAATTAAATGTATAATTTGAAAGAAATAAAAATGGCCAAAATTGGCACAAGAAGAAAAAACGTTAGACTTAAAAGTCTAATATCCATTAAAAATTGCATGAAATCTATATTATTCCCTCTCCTGACCATCGCATCCTGGGAGCTTAAAATTTTATAAACCTGTTATGTCAAACCTTTAGGGTACAGGTAAATCCAGTGGTCTACGCATTACTTTAAAGAATGAGAAAGGTGGGGCATAATCCAAATTCATTTGAGGCTAATAAGACCTTTATATCAAAATCCACTAAAAATAATACAATTAAAGAAATCTATATAAAAAATAGACTTAAAAGTATGAAATGGAAAAACTAGGAAGTCAGATTCAGTTAGAAAATATATTATGCAAGGATAGGGTGAATCTAAGGAATGCAAGGATGGTTCCATATCAGAAAAAACTTTTAGTATAATACACCACATTAAAAGAGAAATTTGCATAATTTGCTAAATATATTCTGAAAAAATTCAATCCTCATTTGTAATTCAAATTGTCATTAGAAGAGGAATTGAAGGGAATTTTCCAAGAGAATTTAAAGATAAGGTTTTAGGATTAATAAGAACAGTCAGTGAGATTCCAAAATATAAGATCAGCATTCAAAAATCAGTAGTGACTTCTGCTTTTGAGAGAGATATAATAGGTCACGGTAAGACAGCATTTGTGCTGACAGCTAGAAAACACTTGATGAATACAGAAATAGCATTTTTAAGGGAATCTAGAACTGTGAAAGCAAAGAAAAAAAGTATAAGGCTACAGTTCCAGAATAATAAGAACCATTCAGAAATGCGCAGTTCCAACCTAGAAGCATTATTGATATTGGGCTCAGGCTAAGAATCTTCACTCACTCAGACTGAGGGTAACTGCTGGGGGGAATCCAAAACAGTGGAGTCCAAGGGTGGGCAGTGGGAGTGGTTTGCCTGAGGTGCAGGCAACAGACGCACGCAGAGATAGTGGAGAACTTACAAACAATAATAGGGCGGGGTGTGGTGGCTCACCCCTGTAATCTCAGCACTTTGGGAGGCCGAGGCAGGCCGATCACCTGAGGTCAGGAGTTCGAGACCAGCTAGACCAACATGGAGAAACTCTCTCTACTAAAAATACAAAATTAGCCAGGCGTGAGGCGCACGCCTGTAATCCCAATTACTCTGGAGGCTGAGGCAGGAGAATCACTTGAACTTCGCAGTTGGAAGCTGCAGCGAGCCGAGATCATGCCATTGCACTCCAGCCTGGGCAACAAAAGAGAAACTCCATCTCAAAAAAAAAAAAAAGAAAAAAAAGAAACAGTGATAAAACTAAATGTCAATCTGCTTTTCATTATCACTGTGAGTCAGTAATTCTAAACAATTACAGAGATAAAATGCTCCCGCCCCCCCAATTACTTTTTTTATGAGTTCTAAACAACTGCTGCACTTACTGTGAAGGTTTAATAATAAATGTAAACTTCAGATTAGCACATTTTAAAACTTATCTTTTAATGAATATTGTCTTCTTCATGGAAGCTAATTCAGAAAACTCAAGTATATAGTCAGCTTTGACTATATACAACTTTGGCTAAAGGCATTCACTCAAAATTAAGGTCATAATGACTCAGAGTCATCTGCACTTATTTGGGCTGAAGTGTGTGTCTCCCACCTCTGCACTACTTCATATTCCTTCACTTAAAGAATAGATTTCAAATAAGCAATGATAGTAAAGCACTTGAGTTACTTAAATTCCATCATTCTATATGAGACCACTGGAAGATTCTACTTATGCTAAATTTTAAAACAGTTAAATTTAAAGACAGAGCATAGGCCAGGTGTGGTGGCTCACACCTGTAATCCCAGCACTTTGGGAGGGTGAGGCAGGTGGATCTCCTGAGGTCAGGAGTTCGAGACCCTCCTGGCCAATATCATGAAACTTCAAGAAAACTACAAAATAATATTAGCCAGGCATGGTGGTGCACACCTGTAATCCCAGCTATTTGGGAAGCTAGAGAGAAAAATCGCTTGTACCTGGGAGGTGGAGGTTGCAGTGAGCCAACATCGCACCACTGCACTCCAGCCTGGGAGACATAGGGAGGCTCTGTCTCAAAATAAAATAAAATAAAAATAGAGCATTAACTATGAGAAGCAATAGTTTTGTCTAGTAAGCACTAAGTTAAGTTCACATGGAAAATATTGAATTTGAAGAGTATTTATTAAATGGAAAAATTTAACAATTAAATTTAAAAATCTAATTAACAATTTAAAATTTAATTGACAATTTAAAAATTTAGTCGTTAATTATTTATTGTAAGACCAAAGAACAAATTAAGAAAATAACGATTGTTTCTGATTGTTACATGGTTATTACTCAAAGTAATTTTATCATATGAAAAAAGAGGCAGTGTTAATAAATTATTCACTCTGGGTGGCCAATATGCGAGGCGAGGCGCAGCACTGGAGAAACAATAAAGCTTTTGGCAGTTGTGGGGCTGGGGTGATAAAATTTGAAATTTTAAAGGCCAGTTTTCTCTCCCCACAGGATGTTTTGTAATGACTTTCACTACTTCCTGGGAGGCCAAAGAGCAAGGCCAAATGCTTCTGAAAAGCAGAGTGAAATTTCCCACAGTATCACAATACAGTCACCCCTCGGTATCCACGGGCCCTGGTTCCAGGACCCACCTCCCGCCGGCCACGGATAGCAAAATCTGAGGAAGCTCAAATTCCTTACCTAAGCTGCATACATACGTCTTCCTATATACTTTAAATCATCTCTAGATTCGTTATAATACCTAATCCAATGGAAATACCACGTAAATAGTTACGGCTGTATTGTCTTTTATTTGTTTTTTTAATTGTTTTATTATTTTTTATTGTTTTTCTTTTCTAAATATTTTTATCCAGAACCTGTTGACCCTGCAAATGTGGAACCCGCAGGTCTCAAGGGCTTGCTGTGCTAAAGAAAAAAGACCCACCAGGAAAAGGGGGATGACAAGGTAGAAACAGGAGAACCAGACAGGAAGGTACCAAAGTGAATGGGGAATATTAATGTGAGAGTGTCCAACTCTGGCCGGTTTGCCTGGGGCTTTTTTTTTTTTTTTTGAGGCGGAGTTTTGCCTTGTCCCCCAGGCTAGAGTGCAATGGCACTATCTCAGCTCACCTGCAACCTCTGCCTCCCGGGTTCAAGCGAGTCTCCTGCCTCAGCCTCCTGAGAAGCTGGGATTACAGGTGCCCGTAATCACGCCCAGCTAATTTTGTATTTTTAGGAGAGAGGGGGTTTCACCTTGTTGGTCAGGCTGGTCTCGAACTCCCGACCTCATGTGATCCACCCGCCTCAGACTCCCAAATACTGAGGCATGAGCCACCGCGCCCGACGCTATTTCCATTTTAAAGCAGAAAGTCCTGTGTGCCAAGAATCCACTCAGTCCCAGGCAAACTAGCAAGGTTGGTTATCTCCATGAACACGGAGGATCAAGGACTCTTTACCCTGAGAGCATTTGCTTATCCAGGAATAGCTGGCAGCTGAGATCTCAGGACTGGATCCTGGGAGAAGAAAACTGTTGGGGAAGTGAGGAATCAGCAGAGATGTAGACATTCAATCACAACAGCTGTGAGCAGTTGGAGACTGAGGGGTCACCAGCACAGGGACAGATTCCCCCTTAAGACACTTGTTGAAGTTGTGCGGGCATCAGACTAAAGAGCTATACTGAAAACCTCTGAAGGGCAGAACAAAATCTTCATGAGCCTGGCAAAACTGAGGATAAAAATATCTGCTAGCCTTTCAGTTAAAAACACTAGAGGGCTGTGCCCAGAAACAGGGCAAACCAGAGGCAGACTAGACCTTACTGACCCTGCAGCCTCACAACTGCAAATACAAGTGCTTGTTGGATTGAGGTGATCAGTGCTCCACCCTATCAGAGTAAAGCCCATTGTGTTATCCTCTGGCAGACCATAACTTAATGTAGAGCCTCTAATATTCTATCATTTATGATTTCCAACATAACATTTAAAAGTAGTAAACGTGTGAAAGATGCTATGAAATAAAAAATAGACACTTGAAGAAGAACCACAGTTGACAAAGTTATTAGAATTAGCAGACAAGGACTTTTAATAACTACGATTTTTAACAAAACAGATTAGAAGATGAAGAATTTCACCCAAAAAAAATGGAGTCTATTTTTTAAAACAATCAAATGTACATTCTGGAACTGAAAATAAAATATTTGAAATTAAGAACTCAATGGACGCAGACTTTTTAAATGATAGGAGAGTGAATCCTCCTACAGATAACAAATATAAACACTAGATAAAACAAAATCCAACTAAAGATGCTAGAGATGAAATTGACCCCAAAAGATGCAATTAAAAGTGGTAGAAATTGCAGTTTGTGACTTTCTAACTTGAGGATACTCCCCAAACCTCAGAGCTGTATATATAATATATATTATATACACACAATGCATACATGTTATATATACTTGTAGTTTGACTAGTACAAATATCTAGGAATGACCATATGAGTGGTCATTCCACTTCTAGATTAGAATAGAATAGAAATAGAGTGGTCATTCATATATCTTTTCATGTGCTTATTTGCTATTTACTATATCTTCTTTGGATGCTTGAAAAGATATTCAGTATCCTTATTCATTAGGGAAATACAAATTAATATCACAATAATGTGCTACTGCACACTTATGAAAATGACTGAACTTTAAAAACAAAACTGACCATACTAAGTGTTGGTAAAGGCATGGAGCAGGGGAACTCTAACACACTGTTGATGGGAATGTAAATGGAACAACAACTTTGGAAAAGAGCTAAGCCACTTCCAGAAATTTAAACATATACGTACCATATGATACAGTCATTCCACTCCTGGATATCTGAATTAGTCAGGGTTCACCAGAGAAACAGACCAAAATATTTCTAAATTTATATTTATACACACATAGAAAAAGATTTATTATAAGGAAAGTGATTTATTATAAGGACTCACACATTTATGGAGGCTGAGAAGTCCCAAATCTGCAGTCAAGAAGGTGGAGATGAGGCCGAGGTGGGCAGATCATGAGGTCAAGAGATCGATATCATCCTGGCCAAGATGGTGAAACCCCGTCTCTACTAAAAAGTACAAAAAATTAGCCGGACGTGGTGGTGCGTGCCTGCAGTCCCAACTACTCGGGAGGCTGAGGCAGAAGAATCGCTTGAACCTGGAAAACAGAAGTTGCAGTTAGCCGGGATCATGCCACTGCACTCCAGCCTGGTGATAGAGCAAAACTCTGTCTCAAAAAAAAAAAAAAGGTGGAGACTCAGGAGAGCCAATGTATGGTTCCACTTCAAGTCCTAAGAGAACAGAGGTTTCAGCCTGAGTCCAAACACCAGTAAAAACCAATGGTCCAGCTCAAGCATTCAGGCAAGAGGAGTTCCCTCTTAGTCTTTCTGTTCTATTCACATCTTCAGTGGGTTGGATGAGGTCCACCCACATAATGGAGGGTGATATGGTTAGGATATTTGTCCCATCTAAATCTCAGGTTGAAATGTAATCTCCAGTGTTGAAGGTGGGACCTGGTGGGAGGTGTCTGGGTCATGGGGACAGATCTCTTGTGAATGGCATGGTGCCATCCCTATGGTAATGAGTTCACACGAGATCTGGTTATTTAAAAGAGCCTGGCATCCCCACCTCTCTCTTGCTTCCTATCCCACCATGTGACCACCTGCTGCCCCTTTGCCTTCTGCCATGACTGTAAGATTCCTAAGGCCCTCACCAGGAGCAGATGCCAGCACTGTGCTTTTTGTATGGACTGCAGAATCCTAAGCCAAAATAAACCTCTTTTCTTTATAAAGTTCCCCATTTCAGGTATTCCTTTACAGCAACATAAATGGACTGACAGAGGGAAATCTGCTTTACTCAGTCTACCGATACAAATGTTATCATCCAGAAACACCCACATAGATACACCCAGAAAAATGGCCAAATGTCTAGACAACCTGTGGCCCAGTAACGCTGACACATAACTTAACCATCACAGTATTTACCCAAGAGACAAAGCATATGTACCTACATGGACTTGTACATAAATGTTCATAGCAGCTTCATTTGTTATAGCTCAAAACTGAAAACAACCCAAATGTCCATCAACATGCGAAAGGATAAAAAAAAAAATTGTGGTATATCCACATAATGAAATATTGTTCAGCAAAAAAAAGAGAGAAGCGAACTGTTGATACATAAAACATATGAATGAATCTCAAAATAATTCTGCTATATGAAAGAAGCCAGAAAATAAAAAGAGTACATACCATATGAGTATAGTACAGACTGTATTTATATCATACATAGTGACATAAAGGAAATTGGTGATTGCCTAGAGTTGGAGAGTTGGGGTGGAAAAGTAGGAGAAAAAAACTAAAAAGGAGCACAAGGAAAATTTGGAAATGATGACTATGCTCATTATCTTAATTGTGGTGATGATTTCACAGGTAAATAAACATGTCAAAACTTATCAAATTGTACTCCTTAAAAATCAGTAGTATATTGTATGTCTGTTGTAGCTCAGTACAGTTATTAAACAAGCACAATGTATTATAATATGTGGCATATTGGTAAAATAGTGGTTAGAGGGAAATTTATAGATTTAAATGTTTATATTAGAGAGAGTTCAAACTCAATTATCTAAGCTCACACAATTATCTACAAAAAGGAGGACAAATTAAATATAAAATAAGAACAGCATAAGGATCAATAAAATGCAATTTAAAAAGTAAAAAAAAAAAATCAATAAAATACAAAGCAGATGAATACCAAAGAAAATCAATGAAACCAAAAGCTCATTATCTGAAAAGATCAAGAAAGCTGGTAAACCTGAAGTCAAACTGTGCATGGAAAAAAGAAAGATGGTACAAGTTATCAATATGGAGAACATAAGTGGAGATATCACAACAGATCCTACAGACATCTTAAAGACTCAAATTGCCATACTTGCCTTAGGAAAAAAATAGAAATCTGAATAATCTTACATGTAGAAAAGAAATTGAATTTGTAATTTAAAACCTTCCCACAAAGAAAACTCTAGGAAAAGACTGCTAAACTGATTAATTCTATCATACATTTAAGGAAGAAATAATACCAGTGTTACACAAACTCTTTCAGAGTATAAAGGTTAGAATAAACAAGTAGAACATCATTTTATGAGGCCAGTATTACCTTGATATTAAAAGTAGATGAAGAAAATACAGAAAAAGAACACTGCATGCCATTATTTATTATGAACATAGGTGCAAAGGTTCTGAACAAAATATTATAAAAATAAGTGCAGCAATATATGAGAAGATAATACATCATAACCCAGTGAGGTTTAACCCAGGAATGCAAAGTGATCTAATATGTGAAAATTAAACAACGCAATTCATGATTTTATGAGAATAAAGGAAAAAACTTCATATGATTGTTTCAACTGATAGGGAAAATTATTTTCAAATTTTTGAAAATAATTTTGTGATTATTTTTTAATCATAGCCATTTGTGATTAAAAGAAAAACTCCAACAAATTGTAGATAGAAAAAAGTTTTCTTCTCAAATTTACAAAAAGCATGTTAAAAAAATTCACAACGAACAAAATTAACGCTGGAATAGTTATTATTTTCTCTAAGATTGGAATTGAGACAGGAATGTCCACTCTTACCACTTTGTAATTTAACACTGTCCTAGCTATTATAGCCACTGAAATAAGGCAAAAAACAAAAAAAAAGAAAAAAAACAAAAGGCATACCAACTGGAAAGGGAGAAGAAAAGCTGTTTTTATTTGCTCTCCTTATAATGAGTGAATTTAGCAAAAATCAATAGTATTTTTACACACTGTCATTGAACAACTAAAAAATAAATTTTTTAATGCAATTTTAATTACAATATCACATAAATATATAAAATATTTAAGAATAAAAATAAATCTATGTAAAACTTGTACTCTAAAATCATATAACATTAATAAACTATAAAACTATAAAATTAAAGCTTTATGAAATGTGTAAAAATTATATAATTTATTTTAAACACAGTTATGTGTAATTTAGTATAGTAATTATTTAAATGTAAAGGAAATAAATATTTGAAATAGAAGGCAAAGATTGTCAGACTCAGTTAAAAATAAAAGGATATGCTGCTTATAAGAGACATTTTAGGGAGAGAGATCCAAAATGGCCATGTAGCAGTGGCTCGGGATTGTGGCTCACAGTGAGGGCGCAGAGAGCGAGTGGACACCGCAGTTGCAGACGAATATTTGATGCCCACAGACTGGGAGATTCCCGGCAAGGGAATCTTTTGGTGACTCTTTTGGCCGGCATGGCACTTCTCGGTGTGGAGTGTGCGGGACTGGGTGGTGCCCTTTTAGTCGGGCTCCGCTGGTCCCATCCCCACAAGGAGAACAACAATTGGAAGCGCTGAGGACTGAGAAGCACAGCTGAACCCGGGAAGGCCCAGCTCTGTGGGGAAGGGGCGCCCCCCGAAGGAAAACTAAGAAACAGAAAAAACTTCATCACCAACAAGGCGGACG
>PVKP010031393.1:0-26954 GCA_004027715.1 Plecturocebus donacophilus | reverse complement strand
CAATTCACTTATATTCTTCTCTAAGTTGTCCATTCTCGTTAACATTTTGTTAAATCTTCTTTCAAGGTTCTTAGTTTCTTTGCATTGGGTTAGAACATGTTCTTTTAGCTCACAGAAGTTTCTTATTATCCACCTTCTGAAGCCTGATTCTGTGAGTTCATCACACTCATCCTCCGTCAAGCCTTGTTCTCTTGCTGATCAGGAGCTGTGATCCCCAGTAGGAGGAGAGGCATTCTGATTTCGGGTGTTCTCAGCCTTTTTGCACTGGTTTCTTCCCATTTTTCTGGATTTACCTGTCGTCTTTGTAATTGCCGACTTTCAGATTGGGTCTCTGAGTGGACATCCGGCTTGTTGGTGATGAAGTTTTTTCTGTTTCTTAGTTTTCCTTCGGGGGGCGCCCCTTCCCTACAGAGCTGGGCCTTCTCGGGTTCAGCTGTGCTTGTTCTCAGTCCTCAGCGCTTCCAATTGCTGTTCTCCTTGTGGGGATGGGACCGGCCGAGCCGACTAAAAGGGCATCCAGTCCTGTACACTCCGCACCGAGAAGCGCCGCGCCAGCCAAAAGAGTCGCGCTGGCGACCCGTGTGGCTCCTTCGCCGGGAATCTCCCATTCTGTGGGCATCAAAAATTCGTCTGCAATTGCGGCATCCACTTGCTCTCTGCGCTTTCACTGGGAGCTACAATTCTGAGCTGCTGCTATGTGGCCATCTTGGATCTCTCCGCATATGTTAAATCTTTAGATGTTGTCTCACATATCCTTGAGACCGTGCCTTTTTAAAAAACTTTTTTCCCCTGTCCTTCAAAATGGATAATCTGTAATTATCTTAAAATTCAATTTTTCCTTTGTCATCTCCATTCTTGTCAAGCCTATCAGATATTGTGATATTTCTGGAATTTCCTATAGTTTCTATTTCCTTGCTGGGATTTACTATCGTGACCTTTGCTATGAAAATATTTTCCTTTACATCGTCCAACATGTAAGTGCTGTTCCAAATGTTCAAAATAGAATCTTGGGAGCTGACTTCCATTGTGTTTTCTCTTGAGAATAGGTCAGATCTTTATATTTCTTTGTAAGTCAAGTTCCTATATACAAAGGGTTGTAGCCTGGATGTTGAAATTGTTATATTGTAGATACTCTGGATTCTGTGATATGCCTCTGGAGGTGTTTTTGTTGTTGTCGTTAAGCAGGAAATTAATTTGGCTTGGCTCTTTTTCTCTTGGGCAGCACATCAAATGTCAGGTCAGTTCTTTCATTCTTAGATAGGCTATTTGGATTCTTCCCTACCTATTTGATTCATAATTCAGCCAAAGATGAATTTGGGCCTTTTGCAGGCAAGATGTCATAAAAATGGAATACTCATCTAGTGCCACTCCTCTCTTCCAAGGATCAGCTCCCTTCCAGAATCTGCCTGGTCTTGTTCCATTCCAGTATCTTGAGGTAGTTGGGTTTTTGCCCCAGAGAAATCTTTTTTTTGAGACAGAGTTTTGCTCTTGTTGCCCAGGCTGGAATACAATGGCGTGATCTTGGCTCACCGAAAACTCTGCCTCCCAGGTTCAAGCAATTCTCCTGCCTCAGCCTCCCTAGTAGCTGGGATTATAGGCATGTGCCAGCACACCCAGCTAATTTTGTATTTTTAGTAGAGATGGGGTTTTCCCATGTTGGTCAGGCTGGTCTTGAACTCCTGACCTCAAGTAATCCACCCACCTCGGCCTCCCAAAGTGCTGGGATTAAAGGTATGAGCCACCACACCCAGCCTCCCCTAGAGTTTATAGTTGTTAGATGTGATAGAGTAAATCCATTAGGATCTGATTTGTTGTATTAGAAGCAGAATCTGGAATTAAGGTCATTTGGGTGATAGGTTGGATAATAAACTTGAGTTACCAGAATAAAGACTCATGTTAGAAAATTATTACAATAATTCAGACTGATGAGGGCCTCCACCAAATTAGTAACAACAAGGATAAAGATGATGAATTAGAGAAAAACCTAAGAGGTAAAATAACTGAATTTTATGGTTTAGTCCACAGGAGATGGTGAAAGTACAAAATGACTTTGTTAAATTGTTCTGCACATCAGATTATACACTAGTAGAAATTATATGCTATATTATTTAAGGCATAGGCTAGCAGCAGTAAGAAACTGATGTATATATATTGTATACAGATATAATTTTTTTTCTGCCCTTTCTCACATTCTGCAGTTGATCAGTCCAGACTTAAAAGATGACCCTTCTTCACATCATCTCTCAGGTAACCAGATTGTATTCATTTTGTTGATTTACCATCACTAGAGTGTTTTCCTAATTTTCATGTCAGTATAGTAACCACTATATACGTGTTCCATCCTGTGGTAAGAGGTAAAGAGCAAGTGTGGGCAAGCAATGTCAACTTTAATTATATGTATAATTTGCACATACCACGTCTGCTCATGTCCCAATGGCCAAAACCTAGTCATATGCTCAAAACCAATTACGAGGAAATAGGAGAAACATGGACTCCACTGGGTTAGTCAAAAAGTAGAAAGTGATAGTGGCTCTATCATTAAAAGGAAAAATAGGAGCGTGGATACTGGAGAGTAAGAGTGACCTCTGTCATTAGTCAACCCCTCTGAGCTAGGTATTCATGAAAATCCTTTTTTTTCTCCTGTAGAACAAATTTAACCGTTCCTCAAGAGAAACAACCCAAAGTTCCATTCATAGCCTAAATCCAGCAAAATGTTCAGAATCTCTGGGTAACTCTGTTATTGAAAGGAAGGAGGAAAAACTAGACAATAACTGTCTGGTAACCTCCTCTACTCTTCACATACATAAGCAGATGTGCGTGCATGTGTGTGTTTGTATGTGTGTAGCAAAATACAGTCACAATTGTTAAGTATACCAAATGTGGGCCCACAATGTAGTACAATAAATCATAGGAATAATGTAATTTGTGTCGGCTGTACAATTGCCTCATGTAGAACAAATACAAACTTACAACGGAGTGCAAACAGGATAAAGAAGATGTAATGATAACAATGCTTGAAAAGAGGATGAAAAACAGTACTTGTTCATCCATATAAAGTTGATATAATTTTGGCCAGATGCAGTGGCTCACGCCTGTAATCCCAGCACTTTGGGAGGCCGAGGTGGGCGGATGACCAGGTCAGGAGTTCAAGATCAGTCTGGCCAACATGGTGAAACCCCGTCTCCACTAAAAATCCAAAAATTAGCCAGGCATGGTGCCATGCACCTGTAGTCCCAGCTACTCAGGAGGCTGAGGCAGAATAATCGCTTGAACTCAGGAGGCGGAGGCTGCAGTGAGCCGAGATTATGCCACTGCACACCAGCCTGGATGACAAAGCAAGATTCTGTCTCAAAAAAAAAAAAAAAAGATGTAATATCAACATATGTATTTTGACACAGTAGTTCAGGTCTGTAATTCCAATACTTTGGGAGGCAGAGGCAGGAGGATCACTTGGGTCCAGGAGTTTGAGATCAGTCTGGGCAACATAGTGAGACCCCATCTCTACAAACACATACACACACACACACACACACAAATTAGCCACATGTGGTGGCACATTCCTATATTCTTAGCTACTTGGGAGACTAAGGCAGGAGGATGACTTGAGCCCAGGAGTTTGAGAGGTTAAAGTGAGGTTTGATTGTTCCACTGCACTCTAGCCTGTGTGACAGAGCAAGATCATCTCTAAGAAATAAAACAAACAGAAAGGATTATAAAGGAAAACAGATAAACCAACATTTTTACATTTTAAAAATTATATGCTGTAATCAAATGGTACTAAATGTAGAATTTAATAATTAAATTCTAAACCTGTAATCTAATGGAAGCCTTTAATAGGAAATATTTATTGTACTTACATTGGACAAAATAAAAACATTTAAAACATCTGACATTTACAGGATATTCAGTTTGCCTTAACCTAAGTACTATAATTAGTTATATCTATTTTAATTCCAAAACATCAAAATTTTAATCATAAATTCTCTCAGAGAATAAAAAGATTTACATAAATTTTTGAATTAAAAACAACATAGTTAAGCAGGGTAAAAATTAGCTTTCCACACATAATTGAAAGATTCAAATGTTTTTTATTATCCCAGCAAACATTACACTAGAGAAAATGATTGGGAAAATACAAATAAGTTCATTAAAAACACAGGCTGATTATTCATATCTATTACATTCAGAATTATGCAAAACAATTAGTTTTATTGCAAAGCTGTAATTCCTTTTCTAACAAAGCATGATTTTATAAAACTTTAGTGTTGCCACTGATTGAATTTTAATACAAAATATTTATATACACAATACAATATAAAAGTAAACTGTGTAGTGCCTTCCACAAAGGGATATATTAAGGCGCTTTACAAATATACCAATATTTTGACCCAAATTACTTTTTACTTTAGATTAAAATGAACAGGCTAAATGTTCCACTTTAAATACCAAAGGGATTTTCGTTTATTAAAATTTTTTTTATCTAAAATACCTTGGGTAACAGCAGCAGCAATGTCTAAAAATCCTCCCACTGTAATCTCTAATTTCTAACATATTACGTCAAAATAAAACAATTCCACTCACAGTTTTGCACTTTGCAACAGCAGAAGATAACTTTTTAAAAAAGTCAATCTCAAAGTGACTTTTTAGTCATACATTCTATAGTTTCTATTACAAATAAGAAGGTAGAAAAGATACAGCAGTAGGGCCTGCCTTATGATGTCACTGGACAATACATAACAGTATCTACAATTACATAATTATAGAACACATCTTATAAATACTATTGATATGCATTAAAAGGGTAAGTAAAGACAGCAAGTAAACTATTTTAAAAAGAAAATATATAGAATCAATGTTTTCAATCCATTTCAATGGAAAGCATCTATATTTTTAACATTGTTTTTCTCATCTTTTTGGTCAGGAAGCACCAGATCATATACTGGAAGAAGTAGGTGTAATTTTGGAATAAGGTAGCTGATACATATATTCAAGCTGTTAAAACTGCTGATACCAAAGGCATGCATACTGCTTGAGATAAATGCAAAAGGCTTGTTGTGTCAGAGGAAATTTTAAAAGAATACAAATTTGCGCCAGGCGTGGTGGCTCACATCTGTAATCCTGGCATTTTGGGAAGCTGAGGTGGGCATATAATTGGAGCCCAGGAGTTCCAGACCAACCTGGGCAACATGGTGAAACCCCATCTCTACTAAAAATATAAAAATTAGCCGGGCTTGGTGGAGCATGCCCAGCTACTTGGGAGACTGAGGCAAAAGGATCACGTGTGCCCCAAGGTCGAGGATGCAGTGAGCTGTGAAGTGCCACTGCACTCCAGCCTGGGTGACAGAGTGAGACCCTGTCTCAAAAAACAACAACCGCCCCCCTCAAAACAAAAAACAAAAAAAAAACTACAAAATTTGTAGTGTCTGTTACATTTCAGCAATAGGGACAATACAGATTTTGTGGGAAGGGAAGGGGAGGAGACAGCACCTTAGTTTTCCTACAACATAAATGTAACAAGTTATTTTCTACTGTATTGCACCATAGTCCAAAAGTAAAACAACTAAATGAAAATTTAAATAAATCAGACTGAAAAAGCCCGAAGAGCAAGAGGAATACCTTATAAATGTGAGTACCCACCTAAAAATTCTTGAACTACTTTGTTTTGCACAGGATTTTATGAGACTAACCAAATGTTCCATGAACCATGAGGTGAAGACTGCCATTTCATGATAGTGTATTTTCTTATAATCCTCTGATTAGAAATCCTTCAGAAATATTTCTGTATCAAGCCTGTAATGAGCCCAACATTTCAGTGACCTCCAAAGGGCATATTTAAAACAATTTAATGTACCAGCAAGAAGGCATTCATAAGTTCACCTTGTATCACATGCTACAGACCTTTTCCATCACAAATTATCAGTTTATATAAGACATGCCAAGTCGTGATTGGTAAGTTAAAAGCAAAGTTCTTAGTTTAATATACTGATTTTCTCATGGGACAGAGGTTCATAACCTAGAGCCTGTGACAGGTTTCAGTATGTCCAAAATCCCTTGAAACTACATGCAACATTGTATGTGTATGTGTTGATATGCTTTTTTTTTCTAGGAAGAGTCCACAGCTTTCATCAGATTCTCACAAGAACCAGTAACCCCAAAAGACCCACGAGAACACAGCAGTAGTTTTCAAGCTGAGCTCTGAAAGGACCATCTGTAGAAAGGTGGGAAGTATGGGTAAGTGTTCTTTGCTCTGACTCTCCAATTTAACTGTAACAGCTCTGCCTTTAATTTTACTACATATATGGTTTCAATTAGCTTTTATGTGAAGGAAGCTAAAAGTCTGAAAATCATTACAATTATGCCTCCAATCCACAAAGAGTAACTTTTGATATAAATAATCCCATATCAGTGGAGTTTAAGAAAATGAGAAAATGAAATAAAATACAATATAAACTTTACTATGGTCAAAATAGAGCCTTTCCCCCCTTCCTAAAAGATAAGCTACATGTATTTTGGCATGAAACCTTAATCTTCCTTAGAACCTAAGCATTATACATAATAGTCATGTTCAAGAACACATTATTTAACCTTAAATAAATTAGGAGGACTTGAATTTTCTAGTATGACCACTCTGTAAATTTTCCTAATTATTAATGGCCATCTCAAGAGTTAATTTTTTCACCAATTAATCTGCCCTTAGATAAAATATTGCTAGATAGTCAGATTTTCCTTTGCCAATAACAATCTGTATATGCAGCACTGTTCTGAAAGAGTAAACAGGTAACATTGATGATATAATCAAAATAGTTACTATATAGGAAAAGTATATGAAAATGAAAATAATTCTCTGCTTAGGATGGTGGGAAATATTTTAGCTTTTAGTATTGAAAAATTTGATTTATGGCAGCTTTGTTCCCTTTTAAAATTGGAAGTAGCATCAAAAATACCAATATGCGGCTGGGTGCGGCGGCTCGAGCCTGTAATCTCAGCTCTTTGGAAGGTTGAGGCAGGCAGATAACGAGGTCAGGAGATTGAGACCAGCCTGGCCAACATGGTGAAACCCCGTCTGTACTAAAAATACAAAAATTAGCTGGGCCTAGTGGTGCACACCTGTAGTCACAGCTACTCAGGAGGCTGAGGCAGAATTGCTTGAACCTGGAAGGTGAAGGCTGCAGTGAGCCGAGATTGCACCAGTGCACTCCAGCCTCGTGACAGAGCAAGATTCTGTCTCCAAAAAAAAAAAAAAAACAAAAAAAAAAACCAATATGGAAAGAAAGCTAAGTAGTGCTTTGGCTTCTTTTAGAGCCAGTAATTCTTGAGAAATAAATGCAAGAAGATTAAATATTCCACAGAAGGGGGAAAAAAGATATCTGTACTATTTTTCCTTCTGATGAACATATTAATATTTTTTCAACCTTGTATTCCTTAGTTTCAGGATGTGAATTATACAGATTATCATTAGCCTAGGTACACTCACCAACATGATGGCTTAATTTCTCTAGCTTATTTTATACCAAAAACAAGGTTATGAGGGGAAAAAAGAGCTCTGTAAATACGTGGTATGTTTCATATTTGGTTAAAGCAAGATAAAACTAAAACTTTCAAAAAAAATTTCAAAAACTCTTGTCTTTTAAAATTATTTAGCATATATACAAATAGATACCAGGTTTCTCGTTTTAAACAAAGCACTACTTATTTTAAGTACTTTAAGTACCAAGAACTGACTATAATATTCAGTTCATAATTTACTTTCCTTATAACAATTTTTTTCTAAATACTGATTTAAAAGGCTGGAATAAATTAACATTTTTAAAGGATTTCCCATAATTTAGGAAAATAAAATATTGTACACAGAGCACACATATGTAGCTCTGTCATATTTGCATAATTTTAATCTCAGAACCTCAAAACACCTCACATTTCAGGCCCTTTTGCAAATCCTCATTAACTTATTTACTAGCGTGTTAAACGTACACTAGATCTCGATTTTTAATCTCTGAGCCTGTGTGTTGATCATCTTCATCCGACTGCTGCTCTGAGCTTTGTGAATTAATGTATTCATATTCAATAGGCTTCGGATAATTATATGGGTAGCCATTGTCATCAAAAAATCTCCGGAAGGTAAATTCATAGAATGCATGTTCAGGATGCTTTCCATTTTTATACCATCCATTGAGTGTGTCATTTACATTTTCTTCCTCGTTATCATCACTCCATAACTTATCAGGATCAACAGGATCAAAATTTGATGTATCTGTTGGGTGTGTGATTTTAGGAATGTATGAAGCAGACTGCTGTCTCAGGTCACTGGAGAAATCAATTGTTTTAAAAAATGGATGAGCTTTTATTTCATCAGCACCATTCTTGCCTAAGCGATCTTCGGGTCCTCGGCAAAGTTTAATAATAAGATCAGAAGCTTCAGGACTGAGTTTAGCTTGTGGTGGAATGTGAAGAGATGTTTGCCAGTTGATAACCTTCAAAGATTTTTAAAAATTAGGGGGAAAGAGATAAATTAGAATAATAAAAATTTCCTTCAAGTTTTATACCTAAAGTCTCACTGGGCTGTTTTTGTATTTTAAATAAATTACATGATATTTTGCTGGAAAATAATTTTTTCACCTATCCTGTCCTCTCCAGGCAACTTCTACTCACATTATAAGACTCACCGTCAGTTTTAATCTCCCTTAGTAAACCTTTTTGCCTATGGTGAAAATGACTACTTCTACTCTGCCTCTCCTGTACCATATATTTATTTCTATCATATTTCTAATACCTTGTGGTACCTATTTATGTTTATGTCCTTCTACTGAAATACAGAATTCCATTAAGGCTGGGGATCATGTTTTAATGGTCTTTGTATCTCCTAGTGTTCAGTAAATTGCCTGGCACATACTTAATACATGTTTGATAAAACTTTTTCTGGGGCCAAGCGTGGTAGCTTTTGCCTATAATCCCCAGCACCTTGGGAGGCCAAAGTGGGAGGACTGCTTGAAGCCAGGAAGGTTCAAAACTAACCTGGGCAACAAAGCGAGACCCCCTCTCTATAAAAAACTTTAAAAATTAGCCAGGTATGGTGGCATGCACCTGTAGTCCTAGCTACTCAGTAGGTTGAAGCAAGAGGATTCCGGAGCCCAGGAGTCTGAGGCTGCAGTGAGCCATGATTGCAGCACTACACTCTAGCTTGTGTGACACAGCGAGACACTGTCTCCAAAAAAAAAAAAAAAAAAAAGAGCTCTGGTTATGAATAAAATGAAATGAGGAAGAAAGGAATGCCAAGTAAAGTCAGACTATGTAGTCTCTCCCACTGAACTCTTGGAGGCAGGGGAATTGGTATTTAACTCTAAGTACTATATTAAATGGATTTGGGGCAAACTGTTAAGTGGTAGACTGCGCTGTCATTTAACCAAGTTAAGATACCTTCAACTTGGGCAGGTACTGTGGCTCACTGTTAACCAGCCTGGCTAACTTTTGTATTTTTTGTAGAGATGGGGTTTTGCCATGTTTCCCAGGTTGGTCTTGTACCTCGGCCTCCCAAAGTGTTAGGATTACAGGCCTGAGCCACTGCCCCTGGCCAAGTTTAATATTTTTTATTTTATGGTATATTCAGGATTTTTTAGTTTAAGCCAAAAAAAAAAAAAAAAAAAAAAGACTAGGCACAGCAAAAGATTCAGATAATTCAAAGATGGAAGAATAAAATTATATAAACTAAAGCACAGAAAGAAAACATGTAGAATAAAAGAAAGAATAAAGCATAAGAGAAATGGAGGACAATATCAAATGAATACCATATGTATAATCGTTCGAGTCCCAGAAGGCAAGAAGGAAGCAAAATAAATTGTTGAAGAGATAATGACAGATTTTCCCAACACTGATGAGAGTCATTAATGTGTAAGTCAAGAAACTGAGTGAATCTCAACCAAGAAAAATACAAGGAAACTACACATAGGCACACCATGGTCAAATTGCAAAAAACCAAAGTTAAAGAGAAAAAAGACTAAAAGCAACCAGAGAGGTCCCAGTTTTGAGGAAGATGTACTATATATACTCTCCCCATCTCTCTCTCACAGAAGGCAGCTATAAAACCTGGTCAGGATGCATGAAGCGGCTACTTCAGGTCCTTGAAAAGTAAATAGTAACAGGTAGATTTGGGGAGAAGATGTAAATTTGAAGTACCACTAAACCTGGTGATAAGTTTACCATTTAAAAAAATTAGTTTGTAAGAGACAGGATTCTCACTATGTTGTTCAGGCAAGTCTCCTAGCCTCAAGCAATCCTCACTTCTCAGCCTCCCGAGTAACTGGGACTACAGGCCTGTGCCAGCATATCCAGCTCCATTTTTTTTCTCTCTAGGAGCCTGCAGGCTGGACTCGAGGTTGCCTAAAACTTGGAAGGAGCTGAGTGCAGACAGAGAGCTCTAGGAGAAGTCCTTCTAGTTCAGGCTCAGGGAGTAGAAAAGGAGTTTCCTGGTAGCAACAGAGGTTGACAATAAGAGCCAGTATGCACCTAAAATTCTTAGAGGAGAACCTTCCCTTCCAATTGGAAATAAAATAACAAAGCATGGGGCTGGGCCTGGTGGCTCACGCCTGTAATCCCAGCACTTTTGGAGGTGGAGGCCTGTGGATCACTTGAGGTCAGGAGTTCGAGACTAGCCTGGCCAATATGGTGAAGCCCTGTCTCTACTAAAAATGCAAAAATTGATGGGGCATGGTAGCACATACCTGTTATCCCAGGTACTCGGGAGGCTGATGCAGGAGAATCACTTGAACGAACGAGGCAGGGGTTGCAGTGAGCCAAGATCATGCCACTGCACTCCAGCCTGGGGGACAGAGTGAGACCCCCGTCTCATAAATAAATAAATAATAAAGCATGGGGTCCCAAGAAAATGGGTTGAACCTCTGTTGCTCATTTTCTCTCTGTGTCCTTTTGCTACCTTGTCCTGGATGCAGGTTCAATCATGAGATATTGGCAGAGTTGGGTAAGTAAAGTCTCACTTTCTGGTCAGAGAACTAAAATGGGGAGCCCCAGGGATGGGAATGTACTGGGGACATCACAGAGAGGGAGGAGATTAGGCAAGTGACCCCATTAAGTTGCTTATGAATTGCTGGGCTGCCCCTCCAAACTGTACCTATGTGGATCTAATCCTAAGGAGCATAACAAAGTCTTTGAGAACTGAACTAAGGAAAAGACCATAGCCTACGGAGAAATCTGCCTAGAAAGGAAACGGCTTTGAAACTGACATTGAAATTAAAAAAAAGCCAGGTTGGAACTTGTGGCCTGAACCCAGCCAGTTTTAATGCCTGTCAAAACAATGTCAAAATTCTCCATAAGATCCAGAGTCTTGGCCAGGTGCGGTGGCTCACACCTGTAATCTCAGCACTTTAGGAGACTAAGGTAGGCAGATTATCCAAGGTTAGGAGTTTGAGACCAGCCTGGTCAATATAGTGAAACCCTATCTCTACTAAAAATATAAAAATTAGCTGGGCATGGTAGCACGTGCCTGTAGTTCCAGGTACTTTGGAGGCTGAGGCAGGACAATTGCTTGAACCTGGAAGGCAGAGGCTGTAGTGAGCTGAGATCGTGCCACTACACTACAGCCTGGCCGACAGAGTGAGAGTCCGTCTCAAAAAAAAAAAAAAAAAAAAAGACCAGAGTCTCATAACATAATATTCAAAATGTCCAGGATACAATCCAAAATTACTTAGTATACAAAAAAAAACCAAACAGAAAATTTCAACTAACATAGGAAAAGTCAGTCAGTATTGATATGATATAGACGCTAGAATTTTCTGACAAAAATTTGAAAGTAGCCATTATAAATATGCTTCAAATAAGGATGAATACTCATGAAATGAAAGCTAAGTCTCAGCAAAGAAACTAAAGATATAAAATATCAAAAATAAATTTTATAATTGAAAAATAACCAAAATAAAAAACTCAGTGGATAGGCTCAATAGCAGAGTGAAGATGTCAGAGGAAAAAAAAACCTGAACTTGAAGATAGGTTGCTACTGGCCAGGCATGGTGGCTCACTCCTCTAATTCCAGCACCTTGGGAGGCTGAGGCAGGTGGGTCACTTGAGGCCAGGAGTTTGAGACCAGCCTGGCCAACATGTTGAGAACCCTGTCTCTACTAAAAATACAAAAAATTAGCTGAGTGTGGTGGTGAGCCTACAGTCTCAGTGACTCGACTCCGGAGGCTGAGGTGGAAGAATCGCTTGAACCCATAGCTGGAGCTGGAGGTTGCGGTGAGCTGAGATCATGCCACTGCACTCCAGCCTGGGCAACAGAACAAGACTCTAAAGATAGATTGATACTAATTACACAATTCAATCAACTGTTCATTCTAAACAGCAGAAAAAAACAAAAAATTACAGAAATCTGTGGGACCACACCAAAAGGTCTAACATTCCTGTGATTAACATCACAAGAGAGGAAAATGTGTGGTACAGAAAAATATTTAGATATGATGGTTGAACCACCCCAAATCTGATCAGACATAAACCTACAGATTTAAGATGCTTGGTGAATACCAAACAGAATAAACCCTGAGAAATTCATGCCCAGACGTATCATAATTACAATACTGAAAAAAATAATTATTGAAAGCAGCTAGAGAAACATAATGCATTACCTGAGGGATCTGAATAATTGCAGATGTCACATCAAATTATGAATGATAGAAGGAACTGGACATTTGAAAATGCTGTAAGAACTAAAACCCAGAATTATATATCAAGTGATAATACTCTTTTTTATTTTTTTTATGGAGATGGAGTCTCACTCTGTCACCCAGGCTGGAGTTTAGTGGTGCAATCTTGGCTCCCTGCAATCTCTGCCTCCCGAGTTCAAGCAATTCTTCTGTCTCAGCCTCCAAAGTAGCTGAGATTACAGGCACATGCCACCAGCCCAGCTAATTTTTGTATTTTAGTAGAGACAAGGTTTCACCATGTTGGCCAGGCTGGTCTCAAACTCCTGACCTCAGGTGATTCGCCCACCTTGGCCTTCCAAAGTGCTGGGATTACAGGCGTGAGCCACTGCACTTGCTCCCAAGTGATAATATTCTAAGATAGGCAAAATGTAGACATTCTCATATGAAGAGAAATTAAGACAATCTGTTGTCAACATACTTGCTCTAAAGTATTTGCTTAAGGAAATTTTTCAGATGGAAGAGATATGATATAGAAGGAATCTTGAAACACCAGGAATGCAGGAAGAGCAAGGAAAATGCTAAATATCCAGGTAAACATAATTGACTATTCTTTTCATCTTGATTTTTTTTTTTTTTTAGACAGGGTCTCATTCTGTTGCTCAGGCTGCAGTGTAGTGGGGTGATTATAGCTCACTGCAGCCTGGAACTCCTGGGCTCAAGTGATCCTCCTATGTCTGGAGTAGCTGGGACCACAGGCATATGTCACCATCCACCATGCCCAGCTGTTTTTTTGTTTTTGGTAGAGACATGGTCTATGATTTGTTACTCACACTGTTCTTGAACTCCTGACCTCAAGCAATCCTCTTGCGTCGGCTTCCCAAAGTGCTGGGATTGCAGGCATGAGCCACAGCACCCAGCCTCTCACCTTGAGTTCTTTAAAAGAACTTGATGGTTGAAAGCAAAACTGTTACATTGTTGGATGAGGTAGGTTTTGAGACAAGGTCACACTTTGTTGCCCAGGCTGGTGTGCAGTGGTGCACTCTTAGATCTTACTGCAGCCTTGACCCCCTGGGCTCAGGAGAGATCCTCCCATCTAACTGGTGCCCCCACCCCAAATAGCTGGGACTGTAGGCATGTACAACCACACACCAGCATGCTAGGCTAATTAAAAAATTTTTTCTGTAGAGACAGGATTTCACTATGTTGCCCAGGCTGATCTCAAACTCCTGGGTTCCAGTGATCCTCCTGCTGTGGCCTTCCAAAGTCCTGGGATTACAGGTGTAAGCCACTGCACCTGGCTAGATGAGGTTTTAAGCATATGTAGATGTAATGTATAAAATAACTATAAGCTGGGTGCAGGCTCACGCTTGTAATCCCAATACTTTGGGAAGCCAAGGTGGGAAAACTGCTTGAGCCCAGAAGTTCAAGACCAGCCTGGGCAACATAGTGACTAATATTGATTGAAAAATAAAAATAAAATTAGTCAAGCATGGTGGCATGCACCTGTAATTCCAGCTACTTGGTAGGATGACACAGGAGAATACTGAACCTGGGAGGCAGAGGTTGCAGTGAGCTGAGATCACACCTCTGCACTTGCAGCAGAGCAAGACCTTGTCTCAAAAAAAAAAAAAAGAAAAGAAAAAGAAAATAACTACAACATAAAGAGTAGAGAATAAAGGGACCTATATGGCAATAGGGTTCTACATTGAACTTGAAGTCGTAAAATATAAATTCTAGGTAGATAGTAAAAACTTATGCCAGGCACAGTGGCTGACGCCTGTAATCCCAGCACTTTGCGAGGCCGAAGCAGGTGGAGAGGTCAGGAGTTCAAGACCAGCCTGGCCAACATAGTGAAACCCTCTCTGTCTCTATTAAAAATACAAAAATTAGGCAGGCCTACATAGAGGAGGGTGCCTCTGGTCCCAGCTACTTGGGAGGCTGAGGCAAGAGAATCGCTTGAACCCGGGAGGCAGAGGTTGCAGTAAGCCAAGGTTGCGCCACTACACTCCAGCCTGAGCAACAGAGTGAGACTACATCTCAAAAAAAAAACCTTAATCTGTATTTTGTAGTCACTAGAACAACCACAAACAAAACTAAACAAAGAGGTAATAGTAAAAACCACAGCAGAAAGAGACATCATAGAAAATAAGAGTCGCAAGTATCGAAGATCTACCGTTCCTTAAAAACAATCATTAAATTGGAAAAAGACAATCAGAATAATTTATTTTAGAACTTTGGAACCTGATCAGATATTTACAGCAGCCAGGAGAGTGCTTCACAAAGGGAGGGGCTGCTAAAATTTGGTTCAGACAGCAGCATGTGTGAGCCCAATATCATCTACCACTCCTCAGTTCTGCGGCGGTCATGAAGACTACAGTTTGTCTTCCTGGAACAGCTGGTTAGTACCAAGGTGGGCAGTAAGAACTTTGCCCTCCAAAAATCTGAGGTTGTCCATTTTGGCTGGTGTTGGTGATTCCCTGAGGGACCAGCACAGATGCCTGCCTTTCTTTGACCTGCTCTGGCAGATTTAAAGAGACAGAGATCCATTTCTTTTTTTGACCCAGACACATAAGGAAATATGTCAGTCACTGGCTTGGGTTATTTGTTTCCTTATTGTTGAGTTTTGAGGGTTCTTTATATTGTAGATTAAAAAAAAACCTTTCTTAGATATGTGATTTGTAAATATTTTCTCCCAGACTGTAGCTTATCTTTTCTCTTGACTGTATGTGTGGTAAAGTTCTTAGAGTTGATGAATTTTTTCTTTTACAGATCATGATTCTGGGGTCATTTCTAGGAACTCTTTACCTAACCCCAGCCCACGAAGATTTTCTCCTGTTTTCTTCTACAAGTACTATGGCTTTAAATTTTATCTATATATACATGACTCAATTTAAGTTAATCTTTGTAAAGGTGTCAGGTCACCTGAGGTTCAGTTTTTTTGTTTTTTTTTCTTTTGCAACAGAGTCTCGCTCTGTTGTTCTGGGCTGGAGTGCAGTGGCATGATCTCGGCTCATTGCAAGCTCTGCCTCCTGGGTTGAAGCGATTCTCCTGCCTTGCCTCCTGAGTGGCTGGGATTACAGGCATGCACCTCCACACTCAGCTAATTTTTTCTATTTTTAGTAGAGATGGGGTTTCGCCATGTTGGCCAGGCTGTTCTTGAACCCCTGATCTCACCCACCTTGGCCTCCCAAAGTGCTAGGATTACAGGCATAAGCCATCTTACCTGGCCTGAGGTTCAGTTTTCCTGTATATGGCTGACCGGATTTTTTCAATACCATTTGTTGTTAGAAAACTATCCTTTTTCCATTTGCACCTTTGTCAAAGATCAAATGGCCACAGTAGTGTGGTCTTATGTCTGCATTCTATGTTCTGTTCCACTCAATTTATGTGTGTACCTTTTTGCCACTCTCATACTGTCTACATTATTGAAGCTTCACAGTACATTTTAAAATCTGATAGCTGAACGCTCCAACTTTGTTCTTGTTAAAAAATTGATTTTGCTATTCTTTCCTTTTTTTTTTTGAGACAAAGTCTGACCCTGTTGCTCAGGCTGGAGTGCAGTGGATTGATCTCGGCACACCGCAATCTCAGTCTCCTGGGTTCAAGCAATTCTCCTGCCTCAGCCTCCCAAGTAGCGGGGACTACAGGTACGTGCCCCTGCACCTGGCTAATTTTTTGTATTTTAGTAGAGACTCCTGAGCCCAATGATCCACCTGCCTCGGCTTCCCAGAGTGTTGGGATTACAGGCATGAGCCACCAAGCCAGGTCTATTCTACTCTTTGTCCATCCATGTAAATTTTAAAATTGATTCATCTATATCTACAAAAAATCCTGCTGAGATTTTGACTGGAGGTGAGTTAAACCTATAAATTAATTACAGGAAAAGTTATAGCTTTACTACGTTAACTCTTCCAATCTATGAACATGGTATGTGTCTCCACTTATTTAGATCTATGATTTCTCTCTTTTTTTTCTTCTCTCTCTGTCTCCTCCCTCCCTCCCTCCCTCCACCCCCTCCATCCCTCCCTCTCTCCCTCTCAATCTTTTTTTTTTTTTTTTTTTTTTTGAGACAGAGTCTCACTCTGTCACCCAGACTGGAGTGCAATGGCACTATACGGGCTCACTGCAACCTCCTCCTCCTGGGTTCAAGCGATTTTCCTGTCTCAGTCTCCCAAGTAGCTGGGATTACAAACTAATTTTTTTTGTATTTTTAGTAGAGATGGTGTTGCCACGTTGGCCAGGCTGGTCTTGAACTCCTAATCTCAAGTAATCTGCCGACCTGGCCTCCCAAAGTGCGGGTATTACAGGTGTGAGCCACCATATCTGGCCAAGATCTACGATTTATTTTTCTTTTTTTTTTTTTGAGATGGTGTCTCACTTTGTCACCCAGGCTGGAGTGCAGTGACACAATCTTGGCTCACTGCAACCTTTACCTCCCAGGTTCAAGTATTATCCTCCCTCAGCCTCCTAAGTAGCTGGGGTTTATAGGTGCCCGCCACCATGCCTGGCTAATTTTTGTATTTTTAGTAGAGACAGGGTTTCACTATGTTGGCCAGGCTGGTCTCAAACTCCTGACCTCAGGTGGTCTGCCTGCCTTGGCTTCCCAAAGTGCTGGGATTACAGGGGTGAGCCACTGCACCCAGCCTATGATTTCTTTCAGTAGCAATTTGCATACAGATCTTGCTCATGTTGTTAGATTTACATCAAAGTTTTTTATTTCAGAGAAGCTACTGTGAATAGTAGTGTTTTTAAATTTTAGTTTCTGGTTTTCATTGCTTAAATAAAGAAACACATGAATTTTGGCTGGGCACAGTGGCTCACGCTTGCAATCCCAGCATTTTGGAAGGCCAAAGCAGGTGGATCAGGAGGTCAGGAGCTCGAGACCACCCTGGCCAACGTGGCGAAATCCCATCTCTACTAAAAATAGAAAAATTAGCTGGGTGTGGTGGCACGTGCCTGTAATCCCAGCTCCTCTGGAGGCTGAGGCACGAGAATCGCTTGAACCCAGGAGTTGGAAGTTGCAGTGAACCGAGATTGTGCCACTGCACTCCAGCCTGGGCAACAAAAGTGAGACTCCATCTCAAAAAAAAAAAAAAAAAAAAAAGAAAAAAAGAAAAAAAAAGAATGATCAGGAGTTAGACTTCAGAAAGGAGGAAGGATTACAGGAGAAGAGAGAGATGGAAGTAAGACATTCCACACATAGGGGATGGTATGAACAGAGGGCAAATTTGGACTTTAACTCATGGACAAAGGAATCATTAAAGGGTTTTAAATCAGAGTTTATGAACAAAATTGTGGGTACGTTCTCAATTAAGTGTGAGAGGTATTTTCAAGTGGGGATATAAACATTTGTTTGTTGTTTGCATAGAAGGACACAAAGCCAGAAGGCAGTAGTTGACAAGGAGTAAACTGGAATGAATCTTCAAAATGGACCTTTTTGAGAATGAAATGAGTATGGTGTATGAGTGAGGGGAAATACAAGATTATGGTGATATGGCATGATGGAAACTGGAGTTCACATGCAATTTTGGTGAGTTCATATACCTTTACAAGTTCATTCTTTTCTTTTTTTTTTAATAAAAACTTTTTTTGGAGAGGTGGGGTCTCACATTGTTGCCCAGGCTGATCTTGAACTCCTGGGCTCAAGGAATCCTCCTACTTCAGCCTCCCAAAGCACTAGCATTATAGGTGTGAGCCACTGCGCCTAGCCCAAGTTCATCTTTAACTTCAGATTAAAATACTGTAAATACTAATAAATAAAGGTCAATGATATAGGAACTTTGTGACAATTCTTTTGAAATAGATGCCATATGGACCTTACCTTCATTTGTGTTTCTAATGGTGTTTGTGCCAAGAAAGGAGGTTGTCCCACCAACATTTCAAAAAGAATAACGCCAACACTCCACCAATCACATAACTGTGTGTATCCTAAAATAAGATATCAAAGTTCGTTGTTTATAAGCACTTTATAAATGCTCAGAATACAATCAAAATTAACATTAAATCACCAATTTATACTGTAAAATTAACATTTTTATTATAAGCCTGAAAAATAAGGCATATTCTAGTGTTATGTCTTGGCTGGTCTAAAGACCTACTGAGATTACATATGAAACAAAGTGCTTTACCTGTTCGTAGCAACACTTCAGGTGCAATATAATTGGGAGTCCCAACCAAAGAATGTGCTAGACATCGCTGGTGCTGGCGTGCAGCTCTCCGCTCTAATGGCTTCAGTCTGTCTCCACATCGACAGTTTGAGGGATCCCCCCACTCATTACTGAAATCCATGCTATCTTGCCTTGGATGGTCACCTGCACAATAAAAGAATAAAAAAAGAAAAGCAACAAGGACAAGAGTAAACCTGAAGTCTGTTTAATCTTTTGACATAATGGTTTAGTGTTAACAACATTCTCCCTTGTGACAAACTAAGATACAATGTATGCCTAATCACTGAGATATCAATAGGAACGGTTTTACACTAAAAAAAAAAAAAAAAAAAAAGCCTAAGATTTAGTAATTTACTCAATGTTAAATGACAACAATATGAGTCATGGGGAGATTAAGGCCACTCCATTACTACTCTGGACAAACTTTCAAACAAATTAGATCAGTGACAGTGGTAAGATAAAGGTCTTTTCTCAGACAGGTTAATTCTAGTAGGAAAAGAAACAAACCAAACTACTACACACATAAGAAACAGTGACATACCCTACACAGAGAATCAACAGAGTGATGCAACAAATATGACTGGATAGCTACATAAAATTGAATGGTTAGGGAAGACCAATTGAGAAGGTGATATCTGCTAAGCCATAAAAAACAAGAAGGACTCAACCATTTGAAAATCAGGACTAGGTATTCCACACAGAAATAACAGCAACAGAGAGAAGACCAGTGCAGCTAATAAAGGGGAGAACTATAGGAAATGGGCAAGAACTGTAGAAAATGGGGCAAGAACAAATACATGTGGGTTTTGCAAGCAATAGAAATGGTCTGCCTTTTACTCCAAGTAAAGTGAAAAGATACTGGAGAGTTTGAAGCAAGGAGATAACAAGATCTGATTTATGCTTTTAAAAAAAAGAGTTATTTATGGGCCATGTGAAGTTTGCAAGGCCTATCTGAAATCCATGTGAAGATAGCTAAGAAGTAGTTGGACAGTAATTACTAATTTCAGAGAAACGCCATTTCTGGAGAGAGATTTGGAAGTCATTGACATATAGATGGCATGAAGTTATCTAGTTATCTATAAGAAATAAACCTAACTGTAATAATTATCTGGGATGTTTGATTAAAATATGATTTCCATGACCCGAAAATTTTTGATCGAAAGACAGGAATAGAGCCTAGGAATCATACTTTTAAGAAGCTTTCCAAGTAATAATTCAGTTGAATCTGGGGAGACACTAAATTCCATTATGTTAAACATTAAGGAAGGTTCAGTTGTCTCAGTTCTACTCATTTTAATGTCAATCAACTTGTGTTCACAGCAACACAGGAAGCTAATAATACTTACCTCAGAGGATTGTTGTGAGCATATTAGAATATACTGTAAAGCACCTAGTACATAGTATTTAACAAATGTTAGATTGACTTACACTTCCATTAGCGCTTGGAGGGATCTTGGTGAGGCAGTGTGGTGTAGTAGAAATAACATGGGCCCTGAAATCAGACAAACCTGGGTTCAAAGCCTAGCCCTTACACTTGATTTCTGTCTGACCTTGGGCAAGTTACTTCATCTAATTAGGGCTCAGTTTCTTCACCCTTGTGAGGATAAAGTAGGATCAAGGATCATAAAGTGTTTAGGGTTATATAAGTTGTGTAACAGTCACATAACGGAACCCTAAATAGCAGTTAAAATAAATGTTACATGAATAACATGGAGGAACCTCAAACAAGTCAACACAAGGAATATATATAGAATTATATTTAAATAAAGGTTAAAGAGTAGGCAAAATGAAATACTATTATTTAGGGATATATACATTTGTGATAAAAGTATAGATAAGAGTAGAGAGCTGATTACAAAGTTCTGAAACAATAGTTATCTCTGTGGAGGAGAAAAGGGGAAGTGATTGTTTAGGGGCATCTAATGTACTAATAATCTAGTTCTTTAACTGAATGGTGGATATGAGGATTCATTAAAAAATTATTTTTATAATGATATTTGGCCAGGTGCAGGGGCTCACACCTGTAATCTCAGCACTTTGGGAGGCTGAGGTGGGTGGATCACCTGAGGTCAGGAGTTTGAGATCAGCCTGGCCAACATAGCAAAACCCTGTCTCTACTAAAAATACAAAAATTAGCTGGGTATGGTGGCGGGTACACTTCTACTAAAAATACAAAAATTAGCTGTGCATGGTGACAGGTGCCTATAATCCCAGCTATTCAGGAGGCTGAGGCAGAAGAATCACTTGAATCCGGGAGGGGGAGGTTGCAGTGAGCTGAGATTGCACCACTGCACTCCAGCCTGGGCGAAAGAGCGAGACTCCATCAAAAAAAAGAAAAAGTTATTTGTCTGACATATTGACAAATAAAATGTAAAAGGAGTGACTCAAAAATGTTAGTAACATTTAGAAATAATCAAATCTAGCACATTCTTTCATTTAATAAGTCTAAGCACCTAAAGGATTCACCCAAGTTTATCCAACAGAATCAAGACCTGACTCATGTCTTCTGGCTCTCAACCAGTGATATCATCATCCTATATTTTACTATATCAATAAATTACATTATTATGAACAAACTAAATTTTGAGTTTACTTACCACTCTGATAGTACTTAGAATCATGTGTCCATCTGAAGCCAGTGCAGAGGCCAAAGTCAGTCAATTTAATATGACCATCACGATCAATCAAAATATTATCAGGTTTAATATCTCTATGAATAAAACCCATTTTATGAACACTTTCAACTGCGCAGGTAAGTTCTGCTATGTAGAATCGTGCCAGGTTTTCTGGAAAGATGCCCATTCTAATTAATAGGCTCATCATATCACCCCCAGGAATGTAGTCCATTACAAAGTATAAATTGTCCTTATCTTGGAATGAATAATATAGACGAACTACCCATTCATTGTCAGCTTCAGCCAGGATATCTCTCTCAGCTTTAACATGAGCGACTTGATTTCGAAGCAGAACATCTTTCTTTCGAAGAGTTTTTGTTGCATACAAAGCCTTAGTATCTACTTTTCTTGCTAGACAGACTTCACCAAATGCTCCTATTCCTAGTGTCTTTATCTTCACAAACATAGACTTGTCCATTTTAGCCCTTTTAAGACGAATGTAATTAGATTCTTTTTGGCAAAGCATCTTTCTCATTTGATCCTGGGCATCTTGAGATAATCCAACCTAGGCAAATAAACTAGATGTTAAATAAGAATTATCTTCTTCAATATTAAATATTAAGAAATAGCTTAGAAAAAATTCAGGCATATATTTAAAGGTTAAATGCATGATAATTTTTAATAAAGCATGTTAGAAATCGAGAAAACATTTCAAAGGAAATTAATGATCAAATGTGCAGCTTAAGAGGTAGTTAAAAGGATATTCAAAGTGAGTACATATGCAAATTCAGCTGTGGAGTGCAAGAGGATACCAGACGAGTCAGCTTTCTACTCATCTCTAATGCACTCCGAAAAAAAAAAAAGTTCTCAATGTGAAACAAATATCTGTTAACATGCATCTTCATTTATCTCTGTTATATACTTCTCTTAGTGTAATGCCTAGGCCTCAAATATCCTTCCTCCTATTTTATCTTTCATGAAAAAAAAAAATTCTTCCACTCCAGGCTCATTTATTGTAAAAAATTAAGGTACCAAGAACAACAAAACAATGCCTTTTTGAACCCACCAATCCTTTCCCCATTCTCAATAAATATGTAATAGTCATGAATAATCTTTCCTTTTCTCTTTTTCAGGGCATTAGAGTAAAGGTTCGACTCATGGCCCACCACTAACACAAATTGCAAAGAGTTTCTCCTACTTATTTGTTAACAAGATATCCTTTGGATATTTAGGAATATTTCAAAGAATAGTCAGTGTGACTCATGAAGATATCAAAAAATAGATTAAAAACAAAAACTAACTTCTAAGTATTATAGATATGGAATACCTGTATTTAGAAGGGAGAAATATTTTGGCTAATTAATAAAGAACTAATTAAAGGGTTTAAATAGAAAAGGAATTCAATTGGAAAAGTAGGGTCTAATTCTAGAAATGCAAGACTAAAATAGACCAACCACATGCTTCTGTTAGGATTCACATTTGCATGCAAAATCTTTTAAGAAGGGTGACATGCCAGACTTAGTTCAGAACTGTTTCTCTTAAAATCTTACTTGCCTACACAGTAATGGAGACTACAGAAGTCAGCAAAGCTTCCAACACCATAAAAGTTTAAATCAGCTATTAGTGAAAGTGAAGAGGAAAAAGGAAAAATAAACTAAGAAAATACATACAGACAGACTTTAGTAAGAAATCCTAAGAACTAAAATATAGATAAGTCACAGAGATTATTATGGCATTTCTCATTTAATAAAATATAAAATGGAATAACAATACTGTAAATCAGATTTGGAAAAATCATTTTATTTTTTTCTTTTTAAATTATTTTGAGACGGAGTTTCGCTGTTGTTGCCCAGGCTGGAGTGCAATGGCGCAATCTTGGCTCACTGCAACCTCCCCCCACCCCGGGTTCAAGAAATTCTCCTTCCTCAGCCTCCCAAGTAGCTGTGATTACAGGCACGTGCCACCATGCCTGGCTAATTTTGTATTTTTAGTAGAGATGGGGGTTTCACTATGTTGGTCAGGCTGGTCTCGAACTCCTGACCTCAGGTGACTCACCTACCTCAGCCTCCCAAAGTGCTGGGATTACAGGCCTAAGCCACCTTGCCCGGTGGAAAAATCATTTTAAAAGAATGGTTCTCTCAAGTACATAAAGGTGTTTAATCACAAGGTTAAGCCTCTTGAATTGTGAGTGACAGATGTAAGATTAGGAGTCAAATCTTTGAACTCTAAGCATATGATAAAAACAATAATGATGACAATACTATATTAATATCTAGTGAAGAGATCTATGTGTAATGACAACACAATTTAAATAGGTTTACTTACTCTGATCTCCCTTTAGTATAGTTTGACTTAATTTCAACACATTTTTCTCCAGTATATTATAAAAATGAAATTAGAAGGGAGAAATAACTGAAGGGAACTTCTTTGACACTTTCTAGTAAGATCTATGTGATCAATAAACCTATAAACTCCAAATTTTCTACAGGTAAAAAGAAATGTTTCATAAGTGTATCAGGAGATGAGACTCACATATTACTAGTTTATCTTTAAATGTTGTAAGATAATGTATAAAACCTAGAAAACAACCCTCGCTCCAATTTCCATATAAAGTATTATGTACACCTAAACTGTATATCGCAAATTATATTTTTCTTAATTTACACAAGATTTTATTACAGGAAATTGAGTAAATCTTGAAATATTAAAATAAAATGGTTACAATCAAATGTACTTTAATATTTATTCACTTTTAAATTCTGCAACTGATAATATATTGTATTAAGCTATAAAAAGAAAGAAAAATACTGGAGCACAATATTTTAAAATAAACACCAAGTAAATAGATGATTAAGTATAAAAATGGACATTTTAAAAGGTTTTACCCGCATCATTTCATTCTCTAATTGTTTTTTACGATGTAGACGCTGCTGATGAGATTTGAGTACATTTTCTACATGTTGCTCCATAAAGAATTTAAATGCTTGAGGAGAATAACTCTGAATACGAGATTCCCTTCGCTCTTCATCTTTCTTGTTTTTCCTAACAGTGATGGGTGAAGTTGTAATTTGTTTCTTTTCTTTATCCCCACTATCAACATTTTCATAACTCTTTTCACTCTCATCCTCCTTGGGCAAGCTTGGCTGATCCTCTTTGCTAGGCTTATTGATTGATTCATATGGAGGAACAGATGGGTTTTGGTGCAGCAGATGTTTTGGGTAGGGTGGTGGTGGTCCTTGATAGTTTGGAGCTTCAGCAACAGGTGGCATCACAGTCACATTTGAAGTGGTTCCCTCAGAAAAAGGACTGGGTTGAACAGTTTGAATTGGCTGTGGTATCCAAGAAGGGTGTGTAGGTGCTAAAGCAGTCTGTAGCTCTGGTTTTAATACACGCATGCTTTTCACAGGCTGTTGAATAGGAGCTGGTGTAATTGCAGTGACTGTTGTAGCAGAAGGCTGAGAATTAGCAGAGTGACTTGCTCTATTTCCTAATGGGTTATTAAAAGAATTTGACCTCACTGGTATGTTAGGTTGCCAGGTAGGGATTTCATGCCCACTGCTTGGGGATGACTGGGCTGGAGCAGAAGATGACTGAGGCCAATTTGTTTGCAGTCCAGGCACATTAATGTTATACAGTTCCATGTTATGACTATTTCTGTTTGGCACCATCATAGACTGAGGAATATTTCCATTTGTATATGATGAAGGAGCAGCAGATCCCCCTGTTTGTAAAGCAGAAGGGCTTTGTCCATTAGCTGCGGTCAGAGGATATGGTGGTGGTGGCTGCCGATTCACAGTGCCAGCAGGGACAACATTTTGGTGTATCATGAAATCAGTCTGTCCAGTACCATTCTGCATTCCAGGTCTCCCTGATGGAAAGTTAAATTTGCTAGAACTCTGCATGATGATTGGCTGTCTGCCAACAGGAACAGAACTAATGCCTCTCTGTCCCTGATTAGGAGGATTCATCGGGGAAGTGTTGAGAGGTGGTGGTGGATAGCCCTCTTGCCATGCCCCAGGTGGGACAGGAGAGATTCGGGAGATTACGTATTCCATGTTCCCAGAATAGCGCTTTGTTTGAGAGTTTGGTTCCCATGAAGGAGGAGGTGGAGTTGTACCTCTTGGAGGGGGAGTCTGGCCTCTTGGAGGTGGTGGAGGAGTGACACTCCTTACTTGAGGTGGTGGTAGGGGATTCACTCTCTGTCCGTTGCTAGGGTGAGCTTGAGCAAATGCTGTTATACCAGATCCAGACAAAGGTCTTCCTACATCTGTCTGTGAGCTGGGACTCTCAGAATGATAGGCCACACTTTCTCCTAGTGGTGGGCCATGTCTCTGAGGAACTAAGGATTCTTTAGAACCTTTCCAGCTCTGTTTGCGGTTAACTGATTGTTGCACATTCCCTATGGTCATAAGAGAGATAAAGAGAAAAAAGAATCATGTTTTTAACCTCTTATTGTTATTTAGCTCAATTTAGGAAAAAAATAGTTATAAAAATAAAATTTCAGTAAGTGTTTTCCTTTTACCTTTTAAAATTTTATTTATTTTTGACTGGGCATGGTATCTCACTCCTGGTCAAAATTTCATTACTTTGGGAGGTTGAGGTGGGTGGATTGCTTGAGCCCATGAGTTTGAGACCAGCCTGGGCAACATTCTACTAAAAACACAAAAATGAGCCAGATGTGGTGGCACATGTCTCTAGTCCCAGCTACTAGGGAGGCTGAGGTTGGAGGACTGCTTGAACCTGGGAGGCAGAGGTTGCAGTGAACCAAGATCATGCCACCGCACTCAAGCCTGGGAGGTAGAATGAGACCCTGTCTCCAAAAAAAAAAAAAAGGTATTCTTGATTGATGGCTCAAAATTCACAAAGTATAATACCATACTCACTTCTGTCCTTTAGCTGACCAGTGTTCTTTAATAAGGTACTTCAGGGATATACAGATACAAGTTAGTACTATACATCCTATATGTACCACTACAATGCCTAGCTTTTTTCTTTCCTTTTTTTTTTTTTCTATTTACCACTATACTAACAAGGACTTTTCTCATTAAACAAAATGAAGATTCCATATCAGTATATAAAGTATTTCCTCACTTTAAAAAATGTTACCATGGCTGGGCGCCAGGGACGCCAAGGCAGTTGGATCACGAGGACAGGAGATCAAGACAATCCTGGCCAACATGGTAAAACCATCTCTACTAAAAATACAAAAATTAGCTGGGTGTGGTGGTGTGCGCCTGTAGTCCCAGCCACTTGGGAGGTTGAGGCAGGAGAATTGCTTGAACCCAGGAGGCCAAGGCTGCAGTGAGTCGAGATTGTGCCACTGCACTCTAGCCTGGTTGACAGAGCAAGACTCTGTCTCAAAAAAAAAAAAAAAAATTTTTTTTTGAACAGATATAGTTTCATATATATGCATGTATATTTATAGATAAATTATTAGAGGTGGCATTATTAAGCCAAAGGGTATGTCTATTTGTAATTTTCATAGCTACCACTGCTTTTAAATATATTTTAATATATATATATATTTT